>JAAVKF010000145.1:0-18557 GCA_012070555.1 Brugia pahangi | reverse complement strand
ATCTGTTATACTCAGATTATAATTCTGTTATACTCAGATTATAATTCTGTTATACTCAGATTATAATTCTGTTATACTCAGATTATAATTCTGTTATACTCAGATTATATTCTGTTATAACTCAGATTATAATTCTGTTATACTCAGATTATAATTCTGTTATACTCAGATTATAATTCAATTATACTCAGATTATAATTCTGTTATACTCAGATTATAATTCTGTTATACTCAGATTATTTCTGTTATACTCAGATTATAATTCTGTTATACTCAGAATATAATTCTGTTATACTCAGATTATAATTCTGTTATACTCAGATTATAATTCTGTTATACTCAGATTATAATTGTTATACTCAGATTATAATTCTGTTATACTCAGATTATAATTCTGTTATACTCAGATTATATTCTGTTATACTCAGATTATAATTCAGTTATACTCAGATTATAATTCTGTTATACTCAGATTATAATTCTGTTATACTCAGATTATAATTCTGTTATACTCAGATTATAATTCTGTTATACTCAGATTATAATTCTGTTATACTCAGATTATAATTCTGTTATACTCAGATTATAATTCTGTTATACTCAGATTATATTCTGTTATACTCAGATTATAATTCTGTTATACTCAGATTATAATTCTTATACTCAGATTATAATTCTGTTATACTCAGATTATAATTCTGTTATACTCAGATTATAATTCTGTTATACTCAGATTATAATTCTGTTATACTCAGATTATAATTCTGTTATACTCAGATTATAATTCAATTATACTCAGATTATATTCCTGTTATACTCAGATTATAATTCTGTTATACTCAGATTATAATTCTGTTATACTCAGATTATAATTCTGTTATACTCAGATATAATTCTGTTATACTCAGATTATAATTCTGTTATACTCAGATTATAATTCTGTTATACTCAGATTATAATTCTGTTATACTCAGATTATAATTCTGTTATACTCAGATTATAATTCTGTTATACTCAGATTATAAATTCGTTTATACTCAGATTATAATTCTGTTATACTCAGATTATAATTCTGTTATACTCAGATTATAATTCTGTTATACTCAGATTATAATTCAATTATACTCAGATTATAATTCTGTTATACTCAGATTATAATTCTGTTATACTCAGATTATAATTCAATTATACTCAGATTATAATTCTGTTATACTTAGATTATAATTCTGTTATACTCAGATTATAATTCTGTTATACTCAGATTATAATTCTGTTATACTCAGATTATAATTCTGTTATACTCAGATTATAATTCTGTTATACTCAGATTATAATTCTGTTATACTCAGATTATAATTCTGTTATACTCAGATTATAATTCTGTTATACTCAGATTATAATTCTGTTATACTCAGATTATAATTCTGTTATACTCAGATTATAATTCTGTTATACTCAGATTATAATTCTGTTATACTCAGATTATAATTCTGTTATACTCAGATTATAATTCTGTTATACTCAGAATATAATTCTGTTATACTCAGATTATAATTTGATTATACTCAGATTATAATTCTGTTATACTCAGATTATAATTCTGTTATACTCAGATTATAATTCTGTTATACTCAGATTATAATTCTGTTATACTCAGATTATAATTCTGTTATACTCAGATTATAATTCTGTTATACTCAGATTATAATTCTGTTATACTCAGATTATAATTCTGTTATACTCAGATTATAATTCTGTTATACTCAGATTATAATTCTGTTATACTCAGATTATAATTCTGTTATACTCAGATTATAATTCAATTATACTCAGATTATAATTCTGTTATACTCAGATTATAATTCTGTTATACTCAGATTATAATTCTGTTATACTCAGATTATAATTCTGTTATACTCAGATTATAATTCTGTTATACTCAGATTATAATTCAATTATACTCAGATTATAATTCTGTTATACTCAGATTATAATTCTGTTATACTCAGATTATAATTCTGTTATACTCAGATTATAATTCTGTTATACTCAGATTATAATTCTGTTATACTCAGATTATAATTCTGTTATACTCAGATTATAATTCTGTTATACTCAGATTATAATTCTGTTATACTCAGATTATAATTCTGTTATACTCAGATTATAATTCTGTTATACTCAGATTATAATTCTGTTAATCAGATTATATTCTGTTATACTCAGATTATAATTCTGTTATACTCAGATTATAATTCTGTTATACTCAGATTATAATCTGTTATACTCAGATTATAATTCTGTTATACTCAGATTATAATTCTGTTATACTCAGATTATAATTCTGTTATACTCAGATTATAATTCTGTTATACTCAGATTATAATTCTGTTATACTCAGATTATAATTCTGTTATACTCAGATTATAATTCTGTTATACTCAGATTATAATTCTGTTATACTCAGATTATAATTCTGTATACTCAGATTATAATTCTGTTATACTCAGATTATAATTCTGTTATACTCAGATTATATTCTGTTATACTCAGATTATAATTCTGTTATACTCAGATTATAATTCTGTTATACTCAGATTATAATTCTGTTATACTCAGATTATAATTCTGTTATACTCAGATTATAATTCTGTTATACTCAGATTATAATTCTGTTATACTCAGACTATAATTCAGTTATACTCAGATTATAATTCTGTTATACTTAGATTATAATTCTGTTATACTCAGATTATAATTCTGTTATACTCAGATTATAATTCTGTTATACTCAGATTATAATTCTGTTATACTCAGATTATAATTCTGTTATACTCAGATTATAATTCTGTTATACTCAGATTATAATTCTGTTATACTCAGATTATAATTCTGTTATACTCAGATTATAATTCTGTTATACTCAGATTATAATTCTGTTATACTCAGATTATAATTCAATTATACTCAGATTATAATTCTCTTATACTCAGATTATAATTCTGTTATACTCAGATTATAATTCTGTTATACTCAGATTATAATTCTGTTATACTCAGATTATAATTCTGTTATACTCAGATTATAATTCTGTTATACTCAGATTATAATTCTGTTATACTCAGATTATAATTCTGTTATACTCAGATTATAATTCTGTTATACTCAGATTATAATTCTGTTATACTCAGATTATAATTCTGTTATACTCAGATTATAATTCTGTTATACTCAGATTATAATTCTGTTATACTCAGATTATAATTCTGTTATACTCAGATTATAATTCTGTTATACTCAGATTATAATTCTGTTATACTCAGATTATAATTCTGTTATACTCAGATTATAATTCAATTATACTCAGATTATAATTCTGTTATACTCAGATTATAATTCTGTTATACTCAGATTATAATTCTGTTATACTCAGATTATAATTCTGTTATACTCAGATTATAATTCTGTTATACTCAGATTATAATTCTGTTATACTCAGATTATAATTCTGTTATACTCAGATTATAATTCTGTTATACTCAGATTATATTCTGTTATACTCAGATTATAATTCTGTTATACTCAGATTATAATTCTGTTATACTCAGATTATAATTCTGTTATACTCAGATTATAATTCTGTTATACTCAGATTATAATTCTGTTATACTCAGATTATAATTCTGTTATACTCAGATTATAATTCTGTTATACTCAGATTATAATTCTGTTATACTCAGATTATAATTCTGTTATACTCAGATTATAATTCTGTATACTCAGATTATAATTCTGTTATACTCAGATTATAATTCTGTTATACTCAGATTATAATTCTGTTATACTCAGATTATAATTCTGTTATACTCAGATTATAATTCTGTTATACTCAGATTATAATTCTGTTATACTCAGATTATAATTCTGTTATACTCAGATTATAATTCTGTTATACTCAGATTATAATTCTGTTATACTCAGATTATAATTCTGTTATACTCAGATTATAATTCTTATACTCAGATTATAATTCTGTTATACTCAGATTATAATTCTGTTATACTCAGATTATAATTCTGTTATACTCAGATTATAATTCTGTTATACTCAGATTATAATTCTGTTATACTCAGATTATAATTCTGTTATACTCAGATTATAATTCTGTTATACTCAGATTATAATTCTGTTATACTCAGATTATAATTCTGTTATACTCAGATTATAATTCTGTTATACTCAGATTATAATTCTGTTATACTCAGATTATAATTCTGTTATACTCAGATTATAATTCTGTTATACTCAGATTATAATTCTGTTATACTCAGATTATATTCTGTTATACTCAGATTATAATTCTGTTATACTCAGATTATAATTCTGTTATACTCAGATTATAATTCTGTTATACTCAGATTATAATTCTGTTATACTCAGATTATAATTCTTATACTCAGATTATAATTCTGTTATACTCAGATTATAATTCTGTTATACTCAGATTATAATTCTGTTATACTCAGATTATAATTCTGTTATACTCAGATTATAATTCTGTTATACTCAGATTATAATTCTGTTATACTCAGATTATAATTCTGTTATACTCAGATTATAATTCTGTTATACTCAGATTATAATTCTGTTATACTCAGATTATAATTCAATTATACTCAGATTATAATTCTGTTATACTCAGATTATAATTCTGTTATACTCAGATTATAATTCTGTTATACTCAGATTATAATTCTGTTATACTCAGATTATAATTCTGTTATACTCAGATTATAATTCTGTTATACTCAGATTATAATTCTGTTATACTCAGATTATAATTCTGTTATACTCAGATTATAATTCTGTTATACTCAGATTATAATTCTGTTATACTCAGATTATAATTGTTATACTCAGATTATAATTCTGTTATACTCAGATTATAATTCTGTTATACTCAGATTATAATTCTGTTATACTCAGATTATAATTCTGTTATACTCAGATTATAATTCTGTTATACTCAGATTATAATTCTGTTATACTCAGATTATAATTCAATTATACTCAGATTATAATTCTGTTATACTCAGATTATAATTCTTATACTCAGATTATAATTCTGTTATACTCAGATTATAATTCTGTTATACTCAGATTATAATTCTGTTATACTCAGATTATAATTCTGTTATACTCAGATTATAATTCTGTTATACTCAGATTATAATTCTGTTATACTCAGATTATAATTCTGTTATACTCAGATTATAATTCTGTTATACTCAGATTATAATTCTGTTATACTCAGATTATAATTCTGTTATACTCAGATTATAATTCTGTTATACTCAGATTATAATTCTGTTATACTCAGATTATAATTCTGTTATACTCAGATTATAATTCTGTTATACTCAGATTATAATTCTGTTATACTCAGATTATAATTCTGTTATACTCAGATTATAATTCTGTTATACTCAGATTATAATTCTGTTATACTCAGATTATAATTCTGTTATACTCAGATTATAATTCTGTTATACTCAGATTATAATTCTGTTATACTCAGATTATAATTCTGTTATACTCAGATTATAATTCTGTTATACTCAGATTATAATTCTGTTATACTCAGATTATAATTCTGTTATACTCAGATTATAATTCTGTTATACTCAGATTATAATTCTGTTATACTCAGATTATAATTCTGTTATACTCAGATTATAATTCTGTTATACTCAGATTATAATTCTGTTATACTCAGATTATAATTCTGTTATACTCAGATTATAATTCTGTTATACTCAGATTATAATTCTGTTATACTCAGATTATAATTCTGTTATACTCAGATTATAATTCTGTTATACTCAGATTATAATTCTGTTATACTCAGATTATAATTCTGTTATACTCAGATTATAATTCTGTTATACTCAGATTATAATTCTGTTATACTCAGATTATAATTCTGTTATACTCAGATTATAATTCTGTTATACTCAGATTATAATTCTGTTATACTCAGATTATAATTCTGTTATACTCAGATTATAATTCTGTTATACTCAGATTATAATTCTGTTATACTCAGATTATAATTCTGTTATACTCAGATTATAATTCTGTTATACCTAGATTATAATTCTGTTATACTCAGATTATAATTCTGTTATACTCAGATTATAATTCTGTTATACTCAGATTATAATTCTGTTATACTCAGATTATAATTCTGTTATACTCAGATTATAATTCTGTTATACTCAGATTATAATTCTGTTATACTCAGATTATAATTCAATTATACTCAGATTATAATTCTGTTATACTCAGATTATAATTCTGTTATACTCAGATTATAATTCTGTTATACTCAGATTATAATTCTGTTATACTCAGATTATAATTCTGTTATACTCAGATTATAATTCTGTTATACTCAGATTATAATTCTGTTATACTCAGATTATAATTCTGTTATACTCAGATTATAATTCTGTTATACTCAGATTATAATTCTGTTATACTCAGATTATAATTCTGTTATACTCAGATTATAATTCTGTTATACTCAGATTATAATTCTGTTATACTCAGATTATAATTCTGTATACTCAGATTATAATTCTGTTATACTCAGATTATAATTCTGTTATACTCAGATTATAATTCTGTTATACTCAGATTATAATTCTGTTATACTCAGATTATAATTCTGTTATACTCAGATTATAATTCTGTTATACTCAGATTATAATTCTGTTATACTCAGATTATAATTCTGTTATACTCAGATTATAATTCTGTTATACTCAGATTATAATTCTGTTATACTCAGATTATAATTCTGTTATACTCAGATTATAATTCTGTTATACTCAGATTATAATTCTGTTATACTCAGATTATAATTCTGTTATACTCAGATTATAATTCATTATACTCAGATTATAATTCTGTTATACTCAGATTATAATTCTGTTATACTCAGATTATAATTCTGTTATACTCAGATTATAATTCTGTTATACTCAGATTATAATTCTGTTATACTCAGATTATAATTCTGTTATACTCAGATTATAATTCTGTTATACTCAGATTATAATTCTGTTATACTCAGATTATAATTCTGTTATACTCAGATTATAATTCTGTTATACTCAGATTATAATTCTGTTATACTCAGATTATATTCTGTTATACTCAGATTATAATTCTGTTATACTCAGATTATAATTCTGTTATACTCAGATTATAATTCTGTTATACTCAGATTATAATTCTGTTATACTCAGATTATAATTCTGTTATACTCAGATTATAATTCTGTTATACTCAGATTATAATTCTGTTATACTCAGATTATAATTCTGTTATACTCAGATTATAATTCTGTTATACTCAGATTATAATTCTGTTATACTCAGATTATAATTCTGTTATACTCAGATTATAATTCTGTTATACTCAGATTATAATTCTGTTATACTCAGATTATAATTCTGTTATACTCAGATTATAATTCTGTTATACTCAGATTATAATTCTGTTATACTCAGATTATAATTCTGTTATACTCAGATTATAATTCTGTTATACTCAGATTATAATTCTGTTATACTCAGATTATAATTCTGTTATACTCAGATTATAATTCTGTTATACTCAGATTATAATTCTGTTATACTCAGATTATAATTCTGTTATACTCAGATTATAATTCTGTTATACTCAGATTATAATTCTGTTATACTCAGATTATAATTCTGTTATACTCAGATTATAATTCTGTTATACTCAGATTATAATTCTGTTATACTCAGATTATAATTCTGTTATACTCAGATTATAATTCTGTTATACTCAGATTATAATTCTGTTATACTCAGATTATAATTCTGTTATACTCAGATTATAATTCTGTTATACTCAGATTATAATTCTGTTATACTCAGATTATAATTCTGTTATACTCAGATTATAATTCTGTTATACTCAGATTATAATTCTGTTATACTCAGATTATAATTCTGTTATACTCAGATTATAATTCTGTTATACTCAGATTATAATTCTGTTATACTCAGATTATAATTCTGTTATACTCAGATTATAATTCTGTTATACTCAGATTATAATTCTGTTATACTCAGATTATAATTCTGTTATACTCAGATTATAATTCTGTTACTCAGATTATAATTCTGTTATACTCAGATTATAATTCTGTTATACTCAGATTATAATTCTGTTATACTCAGATTATAATTCTGTTATACTCAGAATATAATTCAATTATACTCAGATTATAATTCTGTTATACTCAGATTATAATTCTGTTATACTCAGATTATAATTCTGTTATACTCAGATTATAATTCTGTTATACTCAGATTATAATTCTGTTATACTCAGATTATAATTCTGTATACTCAGATTATAATTCTGTTATACTCAGATTATAATTCTGTTATACTCAGATTATAATTCTGTTATACTCAGATTATAATTCTGTTATACTCAGATTATAATTCTGTTATACTCAGATTATAATTCTGTTATACTCAGATTATAATTCTGTTATACTCAGATTATAATTCTGTTATACTCAGATTATAATTCTGTTATACTCAGATTATAATTCTGTTATACTCAGATTATAATTCTGTTATACTCAGATTATAATTCTGTTATACTCAGATTATAATTCATTATACTCAGATTATAATTCTGTTATACTCAGATTATAATTCTGTTATACTCAGATTATAATTCTGTTATACTCAGATTATAATTCTGTTATACTCAGATTATAATTCTGTTATACTCAGATTATAATTCTGTTATACTCAGATTATAATTCTGTTATACTCAGATTATAATTCTGTTATACTCAGATTATAATTCTGTTATACTCAGATTATAATTCTGTTATACTCAGATTATCTTTCTGTTATACTCAGATTATAATTCTGTTATACTCAGATTATAATTCTGTTATACTCAGATTATAATTCTGTTATACTCAGATTATAATTCTGTTATACTCAGATTATAATTCTGTTATACTCAGATTATAATTCTGTTATACTCAGATTATAATTCTGTTATACTCAGATTATAATTCTGTTATACTCAGATTATAATTCTGTTATACTCAGATTATAATTCTGTTATACTCAGATTATAATTCTGTTATACTCAGATTATAATTCTGTTATACTCAGATTATAATTCTGTTATACTCAGATTATAATTCTGTTATACTCAGATTATAATTCTGTTATACTCAGATTATAATTCTGTTATACTCAGATTATAATTCTGTTATACTCAGATTATAATTCTGTTATACTCAGATTATAATTCTGTTATACTCAGATTATAATTCTGTTATACTCAGATTATAATTCTGTTATACTCAGATTATAATTCTGTTATACTCAGATTATAATTCTGTTATACTCAGATTATAATTCTGTTATACTCAGATTATAATTCTGTTATACTCAGATTATAATTCTGTTATACTCAGATTATAATTCTGTTATACTCAGATTATAATTCTGTTATACTCAGATTATAATTCTGTTATACTCAGATTATAATTCTGTTATACTCAGATTATAATTCTGTTATACTCAGATTATAATTCTGTTATACTCAGATTATAATTCTGTTATACTCAGATTATAATTCTGTTATACTCAGATTATAATTCTGTTATACTCAGATTATAATTCTGTTATACTCAGATTATAATTCTGTTATACTCAGATTATAATTCTGTTATACTCAGATTATAATTCTGTTATACTCAGATTATAATTCTGTTATACTCAGATTATAATTCTGTTATACTCAGATTATAATTCTGTTATACTCAGATTATAATTCTGTTATACTCAGATTATAATTCTGTTATACTCAGATTATAATTCTGTTATACTCAGATTATAATTCTGTTATACTCAGATTATAATTCTGTTATACTCATATTCATATTATAATTCTGTTATACTCAGATTATAATTCTGTTATACTCAGATTATAATTCTGTTATACTCAGATTATAATTCTGTTATACTCAGATTATAATTCTGTTATACTCAGATTATAATTCTGTTATACTCAGATTATAATTCTGTTATACTCAGATTATAATTCAATTATACTCAGATTATAATTCTGTTATACTCAGATTATAATTCTGTTATACTCAGATTATAATTCTGTTATACTCAGATTATAATTCTGTTATACTCAGATTATAATTCTGTTATACTCAGATTATAATTCTGTTATACTCAGATTATAATTCTGTTATACTCAGATTATAATTCTGTTATACTCAGATTATAATTCTGTTATACTCAGATTATAATTCTGTTATACTCAGATTATAATTCTGTTATACTCAGATTATAATTCTGTTATACTCAGATTATAATTCTGTTATACTCAGATTATAATTCTGTTATACTCAGATTATAATTCTGTTATACTCAGATTATAATTCTGTTATACTCAGATTATAATTCTGTTATACTCAGATTATAATTCTGTTATACTCAGATTATAATTCTGTTATACTCAGATAATTCTGTTATACTCAGATTATTTCTTTATACTCAGATTATAATTCTGTTATACTCAGATTATAATTCTGTTATACTCAGATTATAATTCTGTTATACTCAGATTATAATTCTGTTATACTCAGATTATAATTCTGTTATACTCAGATTATAATTCTGTTATACTCAGATTATAATTCTGTTATACTCAGATTATAATTCTGTTATACTCAGATTATAATTCTGTTATACTCAGATTATAATTCTGTTATACTCAGATTATAATTCTGTTATACTCAGATTATAATTCTGTTATACTCAGATTATAATTCTGTTATACTCAGATTATAATTCTGTTATACTCAGATTATAATTCTGTTATACTCAGATTATAATTCTGTTATACTCAGATTATAATTCTGTTATACTCAGATTATAATTCTGTTATACTCAGATTATAATTCTGTTATACTCAGATTATAATTCTGTTATACTCAGATTATAATTCTGTTATACTCAGATTATAATTCTGTTATACTCAGATTATAATTCTGTTATACTCAGATTATAATTCTGTTATACTCAGATTATAATTCTGTTATACTCAGATTATAATTCTGTTATACTCAGATTATAATTCTGTTATACTCAGATTATAATTCTGTTATACTCAGATTATAATTCTTATACTCAGATTATAATTCTGTTATACTCAGATTATAATTCTGTTATACTCAGATTATAATTCTGTTATACTCAGATTATAATTCTGTTATACTCAGATTATAATTCTGTTATACTCAGATTATAATTCTGTTATACTCAGATTATAATTCTGTTATACTCAGATTATAATTCTGTTATACTCAGATTATAATTCTGTTATACTCAGATTATAATTCTGTTATACTCAGATTATAATTCTGTTATACTCAGATTATAATTCTGTTATACTCAGATTATAATTCAATTATACTCAGATTATAATTCTGTTATACTCAGATTATAATTCTGTTATACTCAGATTATAATTCTGTTATACTCAGATTATAATTCTGTTATACTCAGATTATAATTCTGTTATACTCAGATTATAATTCAATTATACTCAGATTATAATTCTGTTATACTCAGATTATAATTCTGTTATACTCAGATTATAATTCTGTTATACTCAGATTATAATTCTGTTATACTCAGATTATAATTCTGTTATACTCAGATTATAATTCTGTTATACTCAGATTATAATTCTGTTATACTCAGATTATAATTCTGTTATACTCTTTATACTCAGATTATAATTCTGTTATACTCAGATTATAATTCTGTTATACTCAGATTATAATTCTGTTATACTCAGATTATAATTCTGTTATACTCAGATTATAATTCTGTTATACTCAGATTATAATTCTGTTATACTCAGATTATAATTCTGTTATACTCAGATTATAATTCTGTTATACTCAGATTATAATTCTGTTATACTCAGATTATAATTCTGTTATACTCAGATTATAATTCTGTTATACTCAGATTATAATTCTGTTATACTCAGATTATAATTCTGTTATACTCAGATTATAATTCTGTTATACTCAGATTATAATTCTGTTATACTCAGATTATAATTCTGTTATACTCAGATTATAATTCTGTTATACTCAGATTATAATTCTGTTATACTCAGATTATAATTCTGTTATACTCAGATTATAATTCTGTTATACTCAGATTATAATTCTGTTATACTCAGATTATAATTCTGTTATACTCAGATTATAATTCTGTTATACTCAGATTATAATTCTGTTATACTCAGATTATAATTCTGTTATACTCAGATTATAATTCTGTTATACTCAGATTATAATTCTGTTATACTCAGATTATAATTCTGTTATACTCAGATTATAATTCTGTTATACTCAGATTATAATTCTGTTATACTCAGATTATAATTCTGTTATACTCAGATTATAATTCTGTTATACTCAGATTATAATTCTGTTATACTCAGATTATAATTCTGTTATACTCAGATTATAATTCTGTTATACTCAGATTATAATTCTGTTATACTCAGATTATAATTCAATTATACTCAGATTATAATTCTGTTATACTCAGATTATAATTCTGTTATACTCAGATTATAATTCTGTTATACTCAGATTATAATTCTGTTATACTCAGATTATAATTCTGTTATACTCAGATTATAATTCTGTTATACTCAGATTATAATTCTGTTATACTCAGATTATAATTCTGTTATACTCAGATTATAATTCTGTTATACTCAGATTATAATTCTGTTATACTCAGATTATAATTCTGTTATACTCAGATTATAATTCTGTTATACTCAGATTATAATTCTGTTATACTCAGATTATAATTCTGTTATACTCAGATTATAATTCTGTTATACTCAGATTATAATTCTGTTATACTCAGATTATAATTCTGTTATACTCAGATTATAATTCTGTTATACTCAGATTATAATTCTGTTATACTCAGATTATAATTCTGTTATACTCAGATTATAATTCTGTTATACTCAGATTATAATTCTGTTATACTCAGATTATAATTCTGTTATACTCAGATTATAATTCTGTTATACTCAGATTATAATTCTGTTATACTCAGATTATAATTCTGTTATACTCAGATTATAATTCTGTTATACTCAGATTATAATTCTGTTATACTCAGATTATAATTCTGTTATACTCAGATTATAATTCTGTTATACTCAGATTATAATTCTGTTATACTCAGATTATAATTCTGTTATTATACTCAGATTATAATTCTGTTATACTCAGATTATAATTCTGTTATACTCAGATTATAATTCTGTTATACTCAGATTATAATTCTGTTATACTCAGATTATAATTCTGTTATACTCAGATTATAATTCTGTTATACTCAGATTATAATTCTTATACTCAGATTATAATTCTGTTATACTCAGATTATAATTCTGTTATACTCAGATTATAATTCTGTATACTCAGATATAATTCATTATACTCAGATTATAATTCTGTTATACTCAGATTATAATTCTGTTATACTCAGATTATAATTCTGTTATACTCAGATTAGATTCTTATACTCAGATTATAATTCTGTTATACTCAGATTATAATTCTGTTATACTCAGATTATAATTCTGTTATACTCAGATTATAATTCTGTTATACTCAGATTATAATCCTGTTATACTCAGATTATAATTCTGTTATACTCAGATTATAATTCTGTTATACTCAGATTATAATTCTGTTATACTCAGATTATAATTCTGTTATACTCAGATTATAATTCTGTTATACTCAGATTATAATTCTGTTATACTCAGATTATAATTCTGTTATACTCAGATTATAATTCTGTTATACTCAGATTATAATTCTGTTATACTCAGATTATAATTCTGTTATACTCAGATTATAATTCTGTTATACTCAGATTATAATTCTGTTATACTCAGATTATAATTCTGTTATACTCAGATTATAATTCTGTTATACTCAGATTATAATTCTGTTATACTCAGATTATAATTCTGTTATACTCAGATTATAATTCTGTTATACTCAGATTATAATTCTGTTATACTCAGATTATAATTCTGTTATACTCAGATTATAATTCTGTTATACTCAGATTATAATTCTGTTATACTCAGATTATAATTCTGTTATACTCAGATTATAATTCTGTTATACTCAGATTATAATTCTGTTATACTCAGATTATAATTCTGTTATACTCAGATTATAATTCTGTTATACTCAGATTATAATTCTGTTATACTCAGATTATAATTCTGTTATACTCAGATTATAATTCTGTTATACTCAGATTATAATTCTGTTATACTCAGATTATAATTCTGTTATACTCAGATTATAATTCTGTTATACTCAGATTATAATTCTGTTATACTCAGATTATAATTCAATTATACTCAGATTATAATTCTGTTATACTCAGATTATAATTCTGTTATACTCAGATTATAATTCTGTTATACTCAGATTATAATTCTGTTATACTCAGATTATAATTCTGTTATACTCAGATTATAATTCTGTTATACTCAGATTATAATTCTGTTATACTCAGATTATAATTCTGTTATACTCAGATTATAATTCTGTTATACTCAGATTATAATTCTGTTATACTCAGATTATAATTCTGTTATACTCAGATTATAATTCTGTTATACTCAGATTATAATTCTGTTATACTCAGATTATAATTCTGTTATACTCAGATTATAATTCTGTTATACTCAGATTATAATTCTGTTATACTCAGATTATAATTCTGTTATACTCAGATTATAATTCTGTTATACTCAGATTATAATTCTGTTATACTCAGATTATAATTCTGTTATACTCAGATTATAATTCTGTTATACTCAGATTATAATTCTGTTATACTCAGATTATAATTCTGTTATACTCAGATTATAATTCTGTTATACTCAGATTATAATTCTGTTATACTCAGATTATAATTCTGTTATACTCAGATTATAATCTGTTATACTCAGATTATAATTCTTATACTCAGATTATAATTCTGTTATACTCAGATTATAATTCTGTTATACTCAGATTATAATTCTGTTATACTCAGATTATAATTCTGTTATACTCAGATTATAATTCTGTTATACTCAGATTATAATTCTGTTATACTCAGATTATAATTCTGTTATACTCAGATTATAATTCTGTTATACTCAGATTATAATTCTGTTATACTCATTATAATTCTGTTATACTCAGATTATAATTCTTTATACTCAGATTATAATTCTGTTATACTCAGATTATAATTCAATTATACTCAGATTATAATTCTGTTATACTCAGATTATAATTCAATTATACTCAGATTATAATTCTGTTATACTCAGATTATAATTCTGTTATACTCAGATTATAATTCTGTTATACTCAGATTATAATTCAATTATACTCAGATTATAATTCTGTTATACTCAGATTATAATTCTGTTATACTCAGATTATAATTCTGTTATACTCAGATTATAATTCTGTTATACTCAGATTATAATTCTGTTATACTCAGATTATAATTCTGTTATACTCAGATTATAATTCTGTTATACTCAGATTATAATTCTGTTATACTCAGATTATAATTCTGTTATACTCAGATTATAATTCTGTTATACTCAGATTATAATTCTGTTATACTCAGATTATAATTCTGTTATACTCAGATTATAATTCTGTTATACTCAGATTATAATTCTGTTATACTCAGATTATAATTCAATTATACTCAGATTATAATTCTGTTATACTCAGATTATAATTCTGTTATACTCAGATTATAATTCTGTTATACTCAGATTATAATTCTGTTATACTCAGATTATAATTCTGTTATACTCAGATTATAATTCTGTTATACTCAGATTATAATTCTGTTATACTCAGATTATAATTCTGTTATACTCAGATTATAATTCTGTTATACTCAGATTATAATTCTGTTATACTCAGATTATAATTCTGTTATACTCAGATTATAATTCTGTTATACTCAGATTATAATTCTGTTATACTCAGATTATAATTCTGTTATACTCAGATTATAATTCTGTTATACTCAGATTATAATTCTGTTATACTCAGATTATAATTCTGTTATACTCAGATTATAATTCTGTTATACTCAGATTATAATTCTGATACACTCAGATTATAATTCTGTTATACTCAGATTATAATTCTGTTATACTCAGATTATAATTCTGTTATACTCAGATTATAATTCTGTTATACTCAGATTATAATTCTGTTATACTCAGATTATAATTCTGTTATACTCAGATTATAATTCTGTTATACTCAGATTATAATTCTGTTATACTCAGATTATAATTCTGTTATACTCAGATTATAATTGTTATACTCAGATTATAATTCTGTTATACTCAGATTATAATTCTGTTATACACAGATTATAATTCTGTTATACTCAGATTATAATTCTGTTATACTCAGATTATAATTCTGTTATACTCAGATTATAATTCTGTTATACTCAGATTATAATTCTGTTATACTCAGATTATAATTCAATTATACTCAGATTATAATTCTGTTATACTCAGATTATAATTCTGTTATACTCAGATTATAATTCTGTTATACTCAGATTATAATTCTGTTATACTCAGATTATAATTCTGTTATACTCAGATTATAATTCTGTTATACTCTTTATACTCAGATTATAATTCTGTTATACTCAGATTATAATTCTGTTATACTCAGATTATAATTCTGTTATACTCAGATTATAATTCTGTTATACTCAGATTATAATTCTGTATACTCAGATTATAATTCTGTTATACTCAGATTATAATTCTGTTATACTCAGATTATAATTCTGTTATACTCAGATTATAATTCTGTTATACTCAGATTATAATTCTGTTATACTCAGATTATAATTCTGTTATACTCAGATTATAATTCTGTTATACTCAGATTATAATTCTGTTATACTCAGATTATAATTCTGTTATACTCAGATTATAATTCATTATACTCAGATTATAATTCTGTTATACTCAGATTATAATTCTGTTATACTCAGATTATAATTCTGTTATACTCAGATTATAATTCTGTATACTCAGATTATAATTCTGTTATACTCAGATTATAATTCTGTTATACTCAGATTATAATTCTGTTATTTCAGATTATAATTCTGTTATACTCAGATTATAATTCTGTTATACTCAGATTATAATTCTGTTATACTCAGATTATAATTCAATTATACTCAGATTATAATTCAATTATACTCAGATATAAATCTGTTATACTCAGATTATAATTCTGTTATACTCAGATTATAATTCTGTTATACTCAGATTATAATTCTGTTATACTCAGATTATAATTCTGTTATACTTAGATTATAATTCAATTATACTCAGATTATAATTCTGTTATACTCAGATTATAATTCTGTTATACTCAGATTATAATTCTGTTATACTCAGATATAATTCTGTTATACTCAGATTATAATTCTGTATACTCAGATTATAATTCTGTTATACTCAGATTATAATTCTGTTATACTCAGATTATAATTCTGTTATACTCTTTATACTCAGATTATAATTCTGTTATACTCAGATTATAATTCTGTTATACTCAGATTATAATTCAATTATACTCAGATTATAATTCTGTAACTCAGATTATAATTCTGTTATACTCAGATTATAATTCTGTTATACTCAGATTATAATTCTGTTATACTCAGATTATAATTCTGTTATACTCAGATTATAATTCTTTATACTCAGATTATAATTCTGTTATACTCAGATTATAATTCTGTTATACTCAGATTATAATTCTGTTATACTCAGATTATAATTCTGTTATACTTAGATTAAATTCTGTTATACTCAGATTATAATTCTGTTATACTCAGATTATAATTCTTGTTATACTAGATTATAATTCTGTTATACTCAGATTATAATTCTGTTATACTCAGATATAATTCTGTTATACTCAGATTATAATTCTGTTATACTTAGATTATAATTCTGTTATACTCAGATTATAATTCTGTATACTCAGATTATAATTCAATTATATCAGATTATATTCAGTTATACTCAGATTATAATTCTGTTATACTTGATTATAATTCTGTTATACTCAGATTATGAATCTGTATACTCAGATTATAATTCTGTATACTCAGATTATAATTCTGTTATACTCAGATTATAATTCAGTTATACTCAGATTATAATTCTGTTATACTCAGATTAATTTTCAGTTATAACTCAGATTATAAATCTGTTATACTTAGATTATAATCTGTTATACTCAGATTTATGATTCC
>JAAVKF010000031.1:0-236535 GCA_012070555.1 Brugia pahangi | reverse complement strand
GAATTATAACCTGTGTATAAAGAATTATAATCTGAGTATAACAGAATTATATCTCGAGAATAACAGAATTATAATCTAAGTATAACTGAATTATAATCTGAGTATAACTGAATTATAAATCTGAGTGTAAACTGAATGTAATCTAAGTAAAACTGAATACAATCTGATATAACAAATTATAATCTGAGAATAACAGAATTATAATCGAGTATAACTGAATTATAATCTGAGTAACTGAATTATAATTGAGTATAACTGATTGAATCTAAGTAAAACTGAATTACAATCTGAGTATAGCAGAATTATAATCTGTGTATAACAGAATTATAATCTGAGTGTAACTGAATTATAATCTGCTTAGTATAACAGATTAAATCTGGGTATAACAGAATTATAACTGTGTATAACAGAAATTATAATCTGAAATAAACAGAATTATAATCTAAGTATAACTGAATTATAACTGAGCACAACTGAATTATAATCTGATATCACTGAATTACAGTCTGATTATAACTGAATTATAATCTGATTATAACCGAATTATAATCTGAGTGCAACTGAATTATAATCTGAGCATAAATGAATTATAATCTGAGTGTAACTGAACTGTAATCTAAGTTAAAACTGAATTATAATCTGAGTATAACTGATTAAATCTGAGTATAAACGAATTATAATCTGAGTATAACCGTATTATAATCTGAGTATAACTGAATTATAATCAGTATAACCGTTTATAATCTGAATGTAACTGAATTATAATCTGAGTTTAGCGAGTATAACAGAATTGTAATCTGAGTATAACAGATTTATAATCTGAGAATAACAGAATTATAATCTGAGTATAACCGAATTATAATCTGAGTATAACTGAATTATAATCTGAGCATAAATGAATTATAGTCTGAGTGTAACTGAATTGTAATCTAAGTAAAACTGAATTACAATCTGAGTATAACAGAATTATAACCTGTGTATAACAGAATTATAACCTGTGTATAACAGAATTATAATCGGAGTATAATTGAATTATAATCTGAGTATAACTGAATTATAATCTGAGTATAACCAAATTATAATCTAAGTACACTGAATATAATCTGATATCACTGAATAGAAACTGAGTATAACTGAATTACAATCTGAGTATAACAGAATTATAACCTGTGTATAACAGAATTATAATCTGAGAGTAACTGAATTATAATCTGAGTATAACAGAATTATAATCTAAGTATAACTGAATTATAATCTGAGCACAACTGAATTATAATCTGATATCACTCAATTACAGTCTGATTATAACTGAATTATAATCTGAGTATAACCGAATTATAATCTGAGTGCAACTGAATTATAATCTGAGTATAACTGAATTATAATCTGAGTATAACTGAATTACAATCTGAGTATAACTGAATTATAATCTGAGTATAACTGAATTATAATCTGAGTATAACCAAATTATAATCTAAGCACAAGTGAATTATAATCTGATATCACTGAATTAGAAACTGAGTATAACAGGATTATAATCTGAGTATAGCAGAATTATAACCTGTGTATAACAGAATTATAATCTGAGTATAACAGAATTATAATCTGAGAATAACAGAATTATAATCTAAGAATAACTGAATTATAATCTGAGTATAACTGAATTATAATCTGAGCGCACAGAATTATAATCTGAGTATAACTGAATTATAATCTGAGTGTAACTGAATTGTAATCTAAGTAAAACTGAATTACAATCTGAGTGTAACTGAATTATAATCTAAGTAAAACTGAATTATAATCTGTGTACAACTGATTATAATCTAAATAGAACTGAATTATAACCTGTGTATAACAGAATTATAATCTGAGTATAACTGAATTATAATCTGAGTATAACTGAATTACAATCTGAGTATAACAGAATTATAATCTGAGAATAACAGAATTATAATCTAAGTATAACTGAATTATAATCTGAGTACAACTGAATTATAATCTGAGTTAAACTGAATTATAATCTGAGCACAACTGAATTATAATCTGATATCACTGAATTACAATCTGATTATAACTGAATTATAATCTGAGTATAACCGAATTATAATCTGAGTGTAAATGAATTATAATCTGAGTATAACCGTATTATAATCTGAGTATAACTGAATTATAATCTGAGTGTAAATGAATTATAATCTGAGTGTAACTGAATTATAATCTGAATGTAACTGAATTATAATCTGAGTTTAGCGAGTATAACAGAATTGTAATCTGAGTATAACAGATTTATAATCTGAGAATAACAGAATTATAATCTGAGTATAACCGAATTATAATCTGAGTGTAACTGAATTATAATCTGAGCATAAATGAATTATAGTCTGAGTGTAACTGAATTGTAATCTAAGTAAAACTGAATTACAATCTGAGTATAACAGAATTATAATCTGTGTATAACAGAATTATAATCTGTGTATAACAGAATTATAATCGAGTATAACTGAATTATAATCTGAGTATAACTGAATTATAATCTGAGTATAACTAAATTATAATCTAAGTACAACTGAATTATAATCTGATATCACTGAATTAGAAACTGAGTATAACTGAATTACAATCTGAGTATAACAGAATTATAACCTGTGTATAACAGAATTATAATCTGAGTGTAACTGAATTATAATCTGAGTATAACAGAATTATAATCTAAGTATAACTGAATTATAATCTGAGCACAACTGAATTATAATCTGATATCACTCAATTACAGTCTGATTATAACTGAATTATAATCTGATTATAACCGAATTATAATCTGAGTGCAACTGAATTATAATCTGAGCATAAATGAATTATAATCTGAGTGTAACTGAACTGTAATCTAAGTAAAACTGAATTATAATCTGAGTATAACTGAATTACAATCTGAGTATAACTGAATTATAATCTGAGTATAACCGTATTATAATCTGAGTATAACTGAATTATAATCTGAGTATAACCGTATTATAAACTGAATGTAACTGAATTATAATCTGAGTTTAGCGAGTATAACAGAATTGTAATCTGAGTATAACAGATTTATAATCTGAGAATAACAGAATTATAATCTGAGTATAACCGAATTATAATCTGAGTGTAACTGAATTATAATCTGAGCATAAATGAATTATAGTCTGAGTGTAACTGAATTGTAATCTAAGTAAAACTGAATTACAATCTGAGTATAACAGAATTATAATCTGTGTATAACAGAATTATAACCTGTGTATAACAGAATTATAATCTGAGTATAATTGAATTATAATCTGAGTATAACTGAATTATAATCTGAGTATAACCAAATTATAATCTAAGTACAACTGAATTATAATCTGATATCACTGAATTAGAAACTGAGTATAACTGAATTACAATCTGAGTATAACAGAATTATAACCTGTGTATAACAGAATTATAATCTGAGTGTAACTGAATTATAATCTGAGTATAACAGAATTATAATCTAAGTATAACTGAATTATAATCTGAGCACAACTGAATTATAATCTGATATCACTCAATTACAGTCTGATTATAACTGAATTATAATCTGAGTATAACCGAATTATAATCTGAGTGCAACTGAATTATAATCTGAGTATAACTAAATTACAATCTGAGTATAACTGAATTACAATCTGAGTATAACTGAATTATAATCTGAGTATAACTGAATTATAATCTGAGTATAACCAAATTATAATCTAAGCACAAGTGAATTATAATCTGATATCACTGAATTATAAACTGAGTATAACAGGATTATAATCTGAGTATAGCAGAATTATAACCTGTGTATAACAGAATTATAATCTGAGTATAACAGAATTATAATCTGAGAATAACAGAATTATAATCTAAGAATAACTGAATTATAATCTGAGTATAACTGAATTTAAATCTGAGCGCACAGAATTATAATCTGAGTAAAACAGAATTATAATCTGAGTGTAACTGAATTGTAATCTAAGTAAAACTGAATTACAATCTGTGTACAACTGATTACAATCTAAATAGAACTGAATTATAATCTGTGTATAACAGAATTATAATCTGAGTATAACTGAATTACAATCTGAGTATAACAGAATTATAATCTGAGAATAACAGAATTATAATCTAAGTATAACTGAATTATAATCTGAGCACAACTGAATTATAATCTGATATCACTGAATTACAATCTGAGCATAACTGAATTATAATCTGAGTATAACAGAATTATAATCTGAGAATAACAGAATTATAATCTAAGTATAACTGAATTATAATCTGAGTATAACTGAATTATAATCTGAGTGTAACTGAATTGTAATCTAAGTAAAACTGAATTACAATCTGAGTATAACAGAATTATAACCTGTGTATAACAGAATTATAATCTGAGTGTAACTGAATTATAATCTGAGTACAACAGAATTATAATCTGGGTATAACAGAATTATAACCTGTGTATAACAGAATTATAATCTGAGAATAACAGAATTATAATCTAAGTATAACTGAATTATAATCTGAGTACAACTGAATTATAATCTGATATCACTGAATTACAGTCTGATTATAACTGAATTATAATCTGATTATAACCGAATTATAATCTGAGTGCAACTGAATTATAATCTGAGCATAAATGAATTATAATCTGAGTGTAACTGAACTGTAATCTAAGTAAAACTGAATTATAATCTGAGTATAACTGAATTATAATCTGAGTATAACTGAATTATAATCTGAGTATAACCGAATTATAATCTGAGTATAACTGAATTATAATCTGAGTATAACTGTATTATAATCTGAATGTAACTGAATTATAATCTGAGTTTAGCGAGTATAACAGAATTGTAATCTGAGTATAACAGATTTATAATCTGAGAATAACAGAATTATAATCTGAGTATAACCGAATTATAATCTGAGTGTAACTGAATTATAATCTGAGCATAAATGAATTATAGTCTGAGTGTAACTGAATTGTAATCTAAGTAAAACTGAATTACAATCTGAGTATAACAGAATTATAAATCTGAGTATAAACAGAATTATAATCTGTGTATAACAGAACTATAATCTGAGTATAACAGAATTATAATCTAAGTATAACTGAATTATAATCTGAGCACAACTGAATTATAATCTGATATCACTCAATTACAGTCTGATTATAACTGAATTATAATCTGAGTATAACCGAATTATAATCTGAGTGCAACTGAATTATAATCTGAGCATAACTGAATTATAATCTGAGTGTAAATGAATTATAGTCTGAGTATAACTGAATTACAATCTGAGTGTAAATGAATTATAATCTGAGTGTAAATGAATTATAATCTGAGTATAACTGAATTATAATCTGAGTATAACTGAATTATAATCTGAGTATAACTGAATTATAATCTGAGCGCACAGAATTATAATTTGAGTATAACTGAATTATAATCTGAGTGTAACTGAATTACAATCTGAATGTAAATGAATTATAATCTGAGTGTAACTGAATTGTAATCTAAGTAAAACTGAATTACAATCTGAGTGTAACTGAATTGTAATCTAAGTAAAACTGAATTACAATCTGTGTACAACTGATTACAATCTAAATAGAACTGAATTATAACCTGTGTGTAACAGAATTATAATCTGAGTATAACTGAATTATAATCTGAGTATAACTGAATTACAATCTGAGTATAACTGAATTATAATCTGAGCATAAATGAATTATAATCTGAGTGTAACTGAATTGTAATCTAAGTAAAACTGAATTACAATCTGAGTATAACAGAATTATAATCTGAGAATAACCGAATTATATTCTGAGTATAACTGAATTATAATCTGAGTATAACTGAATTATAATCTGAGTATAACTGAATTAAATCTGAGTATAACTGAATTATAATCTAAAAAAATAATCTTAAAAAAAAAAAAAAAAATTATAATTCTGAATAAAATAAAATTGTATAAAAATTATAATATAAATGCACAGTGAATTATAATCTGATATCACTGAATTAGAAACTGAGTATAACTGAATTATAATCTGAGTATAACAGAATTATAACCTGTGTATAACAGAATTATAATCTGAGTGTAACTGAATTATAATCTGAGATAACAGAATTATAATCTAAGTATAACTGAATTATAATCTGAGCACAACTGAATTATAATCTGATATCACTGAATTACAGTCTGATTATAACTGAATTATAATCTGAGTATAACCGAATTATAATCTGAGTGCAACTGAATTGTAATCTAAGTAAAACTGAATTATAATCTGAGTATAACAGAATTATAACCTGTGTATAACAGAATAATAATCTGAGTGTAACTGAATTATAATCTGAGTATAACAGAATTATAATCTGGGTATAACAGAATTATAACCTGTGTATAACAGAATTATAATCTGAGAATAACAGAATTATAATCTAAGTATAACTGAATTATAATCTGAGCACAACTGAATTATAATCTGATATCACTGAATTACAGTCTGATTATAACTGAATTATAATCTGAGTATAACCGAATTATAATCTGAGTGCAATTGAATTATAATCTGAGCATAAATGAATTATAATCTGAGTGAGTAACTGAACTGTAATCTAAGTAAAACTGAATTATAATCTGAGTATAACTGAATTACAATCTGAGTATAACTGAATTATAATCTGAGTATAACCGTATTATAATCTGAGTATAACTGAATTATAATCTGAATATAACTGAATTATAATCTGAGTATAAATGAATTATAATCTGAGTGTAACTGAATTGTAATCTAAGTAAAACTGAATTACAATCTGAGTATAACAGAATTATTATCTGAGTATAACCGAATTATAATCTGAGTATAACTGAATTATAATCTGAGAATAACTGAATTATAATCTGAGTGTAAATGTATTGTAATCTAAGTATAACTGATTTATAAATTGAGTGTAAACTGAATCATAATCTGATATAACTGAATTACAATCTGAGTATAACTGAATTACAATCTGAGCATAACTGAATTATAATCTGAGTATAACGAGTATAACAGAATTATAATCTAAGTATAACTGAATTATAATCTGAGCACAACTGAGTTATAATCTGATATCACTGAATTACAATCTGAGTATAACTGAATTATAATCTGAGTATAACCGAATTATAATCTGAGTGTAACTGAAATACAATCTGAATGTAACTGAATTATAATCTGAGTTTAACGAGTAAAACAGAATTATAATCTGTGTATAACAGAATTATAACCTGTGTATAACTGAATTATAATCTGAGTATAACCGAATTATAATCTGAGGATAACTGAATTATAATCTGAGTGTAACTGAACTGTAATCTAAGTAAAAAGAATTATAATCTGAGTATAACAGAATTATAATCTGAGAATAACAGAATTATAATCGAAGTATAACTGAATTATAATCTGAGCACAACTGAATTATAATCTGACATCACTTAATTACAATCTGATTATAACTGAATTATAATCTGAGTATAACCGAATTATAATCAGAGTGCAACTGAATTATAATCTGAGCATAAATGAATTATAATCTGAGTGTAACTGAATTGTAATCTAAGTAAAACTGAATTACAATCTGAGTATAACAGAATTATAACCTGTGTATAACAGAATTATAATCTGAGTGTAACTGAATTATAATCTGAGTATAACAGAATTATAATCTGAGTATAACAGAATTATAATCTAAGTATAACTGAATTATAATCTGAGCACAACTGAATTATAATCTGATATCACTGAATTACAGTCTGATTATAACTGAATTATAATCTGAGTATAACCGAATTATAATCTGAGTATAACTGAATTACAATCTGAGTATAACTGAATTATAATCTGAGCATAAATGAATTATAATCTGAGTGTAACTGAATTATAATCTAAGTAAAACTGAATTACAATCTGAGTATAACAGAATTATTATCTGAGAATAACCGAATTATAATCTGAGTATAACTGAATTATAATCTGAGAATAACAGAATTATAATCTAAGTATAACTGAATTATAATCTGAGCACAACTGAATTATAATCTGAGCATAACTGAATTATAATCTGAGTGTAAATGTACTGTAATCTAAGTAAAACTGAATTATAATCTGAGTAAAAACGAATTATAAACTGAGTATAATTGAATTATAATCTGAGCGCACAGAATTATAGTCTGAGTATAACTGAATTACAATCTGAGTGTAACAGAATTATAATCTGAATATAACTGAACTATAATCTGAGTATAACGGAAATATAATCTGAGTATAATGGAATTATAGTCTGAGTGTAACAAAACTATAATCTAAGTCTAACAGAATTACAATCTGAGTGTAACAGAATTATAATCTGAGTATAACAGAGTTATAATTTGAGTATAAATGAAATATAATCTGAGTATAACGGAAATTATAATCTGAGTATAACGGAATTATAGTCTGACTATACTGAATTATAATTTGAGTATAACTGAATTATAATCTGAGTATAATAGAATTATAATCTAAGCATAACAGAATTATAATCTGAGTATAATAGAATTATAATCTGAGTATAACGAATATAATCTGAGTATAACGAATTATAATCTAAGTATAACAGAATTATAATCTGCCTAATAGAATTATGATCTGAGTATAACTGAAATATAATCTGAGTATAACGGAATTATAATCAGAATGTAACAGAATTATAATCTGAGTATAACAGAATTATAATCTGAGTATAAATGAAATATAATCTGAGTATGACAGAATTATAATCATAGTATAACGGAATTATAATCTGAGTGTAACAGAATTATAATCTGAATATAACTGAACTATGATCTGAGTATAACTGAAATATAATCTGAGTATAATGGAATTATAATCTGGGTGTAACAAAACTATAATCTAAGTCTAACAGAATTACAATCTGAGTATAAGTATGACTGAATTATAATCTTAGTATACCTGAATTATAATCAGAGTATGTCTGAATTATAATCTGAGTATAACTGAATTATAATCTGAGTATAACGGAATTATAATCTGAGTATAGTGGAATTATAATCTGAGTGTAACAGAATTATAACCTGAGTATAATGGAATTACAATCTGAGTGTAACAGAATTATAATCTGAGTATAACAGAGTTATAATCTGAGTATAAATGAAATATAACCTGAGTATAACGGAAATATAATCTGAGTATAACGGAATTATAGTCTGACTACTACTGAATTTTAATTTGAGTATAACTGAATTATAATCAGAGTATAATAGAATTATAATCTAAGCATAACAGAATTATAATCTGAGTATAATAGAAATATGATCTGAGTATAACGGAAATATAATCTGAGTATAACGGAATTATAATCTAAGCATAACAGAATTATAATCTGCCTAAAATAGATTTATAATCTGAGTATAACGGAAATATAATCTGAGTATAACGGAATTATAATCTGAATGTAACAGAATTATAATCTGAGTATAGCAGAATTATAATCTGAGTATAAATGAAATATAATCTGAGTATAACAGAATTATAATCATAGTATAACGGAATTATAATCTGATTACAACTGAATTATAATTTGAGTATAACTGAATTATAATCTGAGTATAACGGAAATATAATCTGAGTATAATGGAATTATAATCTGGGTGTAACAAAACTATAATCTAAGTCTAACAGAATTACAATCTGAGTATAAGTATGACTGAATTATAATCTTAGTATACCTGAATTATAATCAGAGTATGTCTGAATTATAATCTGAGTATAACTGAATTATAATCTGAGTATAACGGAATTATAATCTGAGTATAATGGAATTACAATCTGAGTGTAACAGAATTATAATCTGAGTATAACAGAATTATAATCTGAGTGTAAATGAAATATAATCTGAGTATGACAGAATTATATTCTGAGTATAACGGAATTATAATCTGAGTGTAACAGAATTATAATCTGAATATAACAGAATCATAATCTGAATATAATGGAACTAAAAAATTATAATCTGAGTGTAAGAGAATTATAATCTGAGCATAACAGAATTATAATCTGAGCATAACAGAATTATAATCTGAGTATAACGGAATTATAATCTGAGTGTAAATGAAATATAATCTGAGTGTGACAGAATTATAATCTGAGTATAACGGAATTATAATCTGAGTGTAACAGAATTATAATCTGAATATAACTGAATTATAATCTGAGTATAACTGAATTATAATCTGAGTATAATGGAATTATAATCTGGTGTAACAAAATTATAATCTAAGTCTAACAGAATTACAATCTGAGTATAAGTATGACTGAATTATAATCTTAGTATACCTGAATTATAATCAGAGTATGTCTGAATTATAATCTGAGTATAACTGAATTATAATCTGAGTATAACGGAATTATAATCTGAGTATAGTGGAATTATAATCTGAGTGTAACAGAATTATAACCTGAGTATAATGGAATTACAATCTGAGTGTAACAGAATTATAATCTGAGTATAACAGAGTTATAATTTGAGTATAAATGAAATATAACCTGAGTATAACGGAAATATAATCTGAGTATAACGGAATTATAGTCTGACTACTACTGAATTATAATTTGAGTATAACTGAATTATAATCAGAGTATAATAGAATTATAATCTAAGCATAACAGAATTATAATCTGAGTATAATAGAATTATGATCTGAGTATAACGGAAATATAATCTGAGTATAACGGAATTATAATCAGAATGTAACAGAATTATAATCTGAGTATAACAGAATTCTAATCTGAGTATAAATGAAATATAATCTGAGTATAACGGAAATATAATCTGAGTATAAATGAAATATATTCTGAGTATAACAGAATTATAATCTGAGTATAACGAAATTTTAATCTGAGTGTAAGAGAATTATAATCTGAGCATAACAGAATTATAGTCTGAGCATAACAGTATGAGTATAACTTAATTATAATCTTTGTATACCTGAATTATAATCAGAATGTGACTGAATTATAATCTGAGTATAACTGAATTATAATTTGAGTGTAACTGAATTATAATTTGAGTGTAACTGAATTGTAATCTGAGTATAACAGAATTATAATCTGATTATGACAGAATTATAATCTGAGTATGACAGAATTATAATCTTAGTATAACGGAATTATAATCTGAGTTTAAGAGAATTATAATCTGAGCATAACAGAATTATAGTCTGAGCATAACAGAATTATGATCTCAGTACGAGTATGACTGAATTATAATTTGAGTATAGCAGAATTATAATCTGAGTGTAACAGAGAATTATAATCTGAGAATGAGCATTGTATAGCAGAATTACAATCTGAGTGTGTGATTGATTTGAGTATAGCAGAATTACAATCTGAGTGTGATTATAACAGCATTATAATCTGAGTATAACGGAATTATAATCTGAGTGTAATGGAATTATAATCTGAATATAACAGAATCATAATCTGAGTATAACGGAATTATAATCTGAGTATAACGGAATTATATTCAGAGCATAACTGAATTTTAATCCGAGTATGAGTTTAACTGAATTATAATTTGAGTATAGCAGAATTATAATCTGAGTATAACAGAATTATAATTTGAGTACAAATGAAATATAACCTGAGTATAACGGAAATATAATCTGAGTATAACGGAATTATAATCTGAGCATAACAGAGTTATAATCTGTGTATAATAGAATTATGATCTGAGTATGACAGAATTATAATCTGAGTATAACGGAATTATAATCTGAGTGTAACAGAATTATAATCTAAATATAACAGAATCATAATCTGAATATAATGGAATTATAATCTGAGTGTAACAGAATTATAATCTGAGTATAACAGAATTATAATCTGAGTGTAAATGAAATATAATCTGAGTATGACAGAATTATAATCTGAGTATAACGGAATTATAATCTGAGTATAACGGAATTATATTCTGAACATAACTGAATTATAATCCGAGTATGAGTTTAACTGAATTATAATTTGAGATAAGCAGAATTATAATCTGAGTATAACAGAATTATAATCTAAATATAACAGAATCATAATCTGAATATAATGGAATTAAAAAATTATAATCTGAGTGCAAGAGAATTATAATCTGAGCATAACAGAATTATAGTCTGAGCATAACAGAATTGTAATCTGAGTATAACGGAATTATAATCTGAGTGTAAATGAAATATAATCTGAGTGTGACAGAATTATAATCTGAGTATAACGGAAATATAATCTGAGTATAATGGAATTATAGTCTGGGTGTAACAAACCTATAATCTAAGTCTAACAGAATTACAATCTGAGTGTAACAGAATTATAATCTGAGTATAACAGAGTTATAATTTGAGTATAAATGAAATATAACCTGAGTATAACGGAAATATAATCTGAGTATAACGGAATTATAGTCTGACTACTACTGAATTATAATTTGAGTATAACTGAATTATAATCAGAGTATAATAGAATTATAATCTAAGCATAACAGAATTATAATCTGAGTATAATAGAATTATGATCTGAGTATAACGGAAATATAATCTGAGTATAACGGTATTATAATCTAAGCATAACAGAATTATAATCTGCCTAAAATAGAATTATGATCTGAGTATAACGGAAATATAATCTGAGTATAACGGAATTATAATCAGAATGTAACAGAATTATAATCTGAGTATAGCAGAATTATAATCTGAGTATAAATGAAATATAATCTGAGTGTAACAGAATTATAATCTGAATATAACTGAACTATGATCTGAGTATAACGGAAATATAATCTGAGTATAATGGAATTATAATCTGGGTGTAACAAAACTATAATCTAAGTCTAACAGAATTACAATCTGAGTATAAGTATGACTGAATTATAATCTTAGTATACCTGAATTATAATCAGAGTATGTCTGAATTATAATCTGAGTATAACTGAATTATAATCTGAGTATAACGGAATTATAATCTGAGTATAGTGGAATTATGATCTGAGTGTAACAGAATTATAACCTCAGTATAATGGAATTACAATCTGAGTGTAACAGAATTATAATCTGAGTATAACAGAGTTATAATTTGAGTATAAATGAAATATAACCTGAGTATAACGGAAATATAATCTGAGTATAACGGAATTATAGTCTGACTACTACTGAATTATAATTTGAGTATAATAGAATTATAATCTAAGCATAACAGAATTATAATCTGAGTATAATAGAATTATGATCTGAGTATAACGGAAATATAATCTGAGTATAACGGTATTATAATCTAAGCATAACAGAATTATAATCTGCCTAAAATAGAATTATGATCTGAGTATAACGGAAATATAATCTGAGTATAACGGAATTATAACCAGAATGTAACAGAATTATAATCTGAGTATAGCAGAATTATAATCTGAGTATGAGTATAACTGAATTATAATTTGAGTATAACAGAATTATAATCTGATTATAACAGAATTATAATCTGAGTATAACAGAATTATAATCTGAGTATAACGGAATTATAATCTGACTACAACTGAATTATAATTTGAGTATAACTGAGTTATAATCAAAGTATAATAGAATTAAAATCTAAGCATAACAGAGTTATAATCTGTGTATAATAGAATTATGATCTGAGTATAACGGAAATATAATCTGAGTATAACAGAATTATAGTCTGAGTGTAAATGAAATATAATCTGAGTGTAACAGAATTATAATCTGAGTGTAACAGAATTATAATCTGAATATAACGGAATTATAATATGAGTATAACGGAATTATATTCTGAGCATAACTGAATTATAATCTGAGTATGAGTTTAACTGAATTATAATTTGAGTATAGCAGAATTATAATCTGAGTGTAACAGAATTATAATCTGAGTATAACGGAATTATGATCTGAGTATAAGTGAAATATGATCTGAGTATGGCAGAATTATAATCTTAGGATAACGGAATTATAATCTGACTACTACTGAATTATAATTTGAGTATAACTGAATTATAATCTGAGTATAACTGAACTATATCTGAGTATAACAGAATTATAATCTTAGTATAACGGAATTATAATCTGACTACACTGAATTATAATCTGAGTATAACGGAATTATAAGCTGAATATGAGTATAACTGAATTATAATTTTAGTATAGCGGAATTATAATCTGAATATAATGGAATTATAATCTGGGTGTAGCAGAATTATAGTCTGAGCATAGCAGAATTATGATCTGAGTATAATGGAATTATAATCTGAGTGTAACAGAATTATAATCTGAGTATAACAGAATTATAATTTGAGTATAAATGAAATATAACCTGAGTATAACGGAAATATAATCTCAGTATAACGGATTTATAATCTGACTACAACTGAATTATAATTTGAGTATAACTGAATTATAATCAGAGTATAATAGAATTATAATCTAAGCATAACAGAATTGTAATCTGAGTATAATAGAATTATGATCTGAGTATAACGGAAATATAATCTGAGTATAACGGAATTATAATCTAAGCATAACAGAGTTATAATCTGTGTATAATAGAATTATGATCTGAGTATAACGGAAATATAATCTGAGTATAACGGAATTATTATCAGAATGTAACAGAATTATAATCTGAGTATAGCAGAATTATAATCTGAGTATAAATGAAATATAATCTGAGTATGACAGAATTATAATCTTAGTATAACGGAATTATAATCTGATTACAACTGAATTATAATTTGAGTATAACTGAATTATATTGTTGAGAAATTTAACGCCTGTCCACAGTGGGTGCCAGTTTTCTATATCTTGTTATAATTTTTACTGATCTTTGGTAATGTTCCTTCATTCTTATAGAAAGTAGTCCTGAAGACTAGTGCGAGAAGCATTAAAAGTCATTAGACCTACTAATATTACATAAGAAAGGATTTGCTGTTTCTTCAGGATTACTGTCCAAGGTAAGTTACTGATCTTATGCAATGGTCTCACATCTTAATTTCATCTTCTATATTACAGTGTTTCTAAGAAAAGAATTAATAAATAAACTACCTACTTTTATTCTTAAAGAATATATTAAAAATGAAATTTACATCAATTTGGTTAGGGAAGGGAATCACCGTAGGTGAGGAGAGAAGGAAATCTATTTTTCTATTTGGTATTTATCAATTTTATTGCGTGCACTGATATGCTATGATTAATTTTCTTCATTGTATGTTTTGCTTGTATTCAATCTGTTTTCCTTCTTTCTCTAGTGATTTCATGAGTTTCTTCAACTATATCAGTTTGCTTCGGTGACAAATTGATAATTCACCCGAAACTTAACAAAATTGTTTGCTATTCTTTTTTAATTTTAGCTAGATTTCTTTAGACGTGAATGGAATGAAATCCCTGTGTTTAGATCCAGAAATTTCTTTCTAACGAAGTGACCTTATTGCATTATGTAAACATACACATACACAGAATTTGATTTGTCATGAATATATAGAAATCTTTTTCCAAAAAAAAAAAAAAATCAAATACTATATACTTTTATTTTTGCAGTAATCTTTAGGTATTTTTAAGATTCTTGGTAATGTACTTCGAGTTTTGACTCTACTAAACTTTGTGTTTGAAGTTCAAAGCTTGTTATGAATTTTACCATTGCTCTACATACTTATCACTGTTTATTGTAGAAGATGGATTGAATTTCTGCACTTTTATTTCTTTTATTGTTGATTTCAATGTTTTGAAAGTGTTAAGATTAAAATGTTCCTTAACGAAATGCAATGCAGAAGAGTTGCTTAGCCGTCAATGTGTACTCATTTTTTGTTAATAATTTAGGATGATAGATCATTAAAAAGATAAAAAAGTTAGTCTTTAGTTTATATGATCCTGTCTAATTTTAGGAAGATTTGACATATCACTTTGACGAAGTGACTGTTTCATTCCATTACACAGTATGAACATATAATTTGTAATCGTATAAGGAAACATGCAATAAAATCAGATTGAATCAGTTGATATTGTCTTACATTATCTATCGTTCCGCCAATAAATAGGTGAACCTTGGAAGTATATAAGGGAATGCGAATCCAATAAACAGAGAGATATCATTTCTCCTGAAAACGTTAATAATATAAGGCCTACTAATTGTCAATACCAATTAGAAATTAACTCAGTAAGTAAAACGAAGTAATCTGCAATGTATTAGTCTCTAATTTCGTGAAATGTGTAGAAGAGTTAAAGATATCATTTCAAAAATGAATTTCTTTACCTGACTACCAGCTGTTTTATCCACCTTTTTAATGCTATCAGATGGTCCTTTGGCGTTTTTTATACTGCCTTTTGTAGCATATTTTCCCGTATCTCTACCACTGCTTTTCCCTCTGCTATCAATTTCTTTCTTCTCACCTTAAATAATTAGTTAATGAAACAGTGTTTAATAAAAATTAACTAAAATTCTTCAACCAAATAATACTTTATCTTCAATCAGGTGACGTTTCAAAGTATTCAATTTCAATCATCAGAAAAAAGTTAAGAGCACACTACTGACAATAAGGCTTTTTTTGTAATGGTCTGTCTAGAAGCAGCAAACTTCACCACCTTTATCCTCTTTTTTCTTTTCTTCCGCATCACCATTTTCTGCTGGTTTTTTTTCTTCATTCTCAAATCATTTCTTATATTAATGTGATACAAACTATAGATTCAATTAAGAAGTCATCATTTTTGCACAAAAATAAACATGTAGGATGTTTTTTATCAGTTTCACTTATCAAGTTTCATCTATTATTTTTTAACATTGGTTTTTGAAGTACTGATTAAACTTTCGTTAGATTTACTTAGTTTAATGCAAAAAAGCTAGTAATAGAACCTTTCTCATGTCGTCAACATCTTCGAGATTTGTATTGGCTCTTGATTTCTGATCATCATCCTATATATTTAAATATTTAAATCTTTTGTCTCATATTTAAATCATATTTAAATCTTTTGTCTAATTAAAGTTATCTCTCTGATCCTATTGACCATCGAATTATTTTTCTATTTTTTTGCTTCAGTGTGCGACAATTTCCAAAGCCTTAAGTTACTACAAGTACATTTCCATTGGTAATAAAACTTAGTGGACGAATGCAGTGTAACTAACTTAGCATACAAACATAAATCTAATTCACCTCATTTTTCTTTTTACCATCTCTTTCAGAATCCCAGTCACTCAGTACATCGTCCATAGTCGGATAATCACCTTTGCCACGTGTCTCCTTACCTTTCGCTATTCGTTCCTGCAACACTGAGTGATAAACGTCGGATATCAGATATCTCGAACCATTTTTTTAAAGATCTACTTAAATACTTACAATTTTGGGTAGATTCAAACATGAGCTGTTTTTTGCATCACTCAAGTGATTTTCTTGAAAGAGTGAAAAATATGTTAAAAAAGGAAAAAAAAAATTCAGCAAAATAAAAAACTGCGAATGCTAAACATAATTTTTATTCAAAAAAGGCATTGAATTTCGCACCTCTTTAGCATTTCGTTTCATAATTTTGGGTTTTATTTCTTCAATACGTTTTTCCCCCATTTCCTTTAAGCGTTCTTTTTCCTTCTCGGCTAAATTGGAATTTTTGCTAAACTACTTTTTAAAAATCAAGGCTAATATTGGGTTTCATATTGGATTTTAATATTGATTTTCTCAATGCATTTTTGATTTCATTTTAAATTACTTCGGCTTTCCTTCCAGGAAAGTAATGATTTCTCAAATAATGCTCAGTTCAAGATCAGTAAATGACAAAATTGCAACTTCTCAAAGATCTTCAAATGGACTTTAATAATCTAAAGTCCATGTACCATCTTCAACAGCTGACGTGTGTTGTTCTTCTAGCGCTGCCCTTTTTTTTTCATCTGGACTGTTACTTTTATCTTGTTTATCTCTTATTTTCTCTTCTGATGCTGGAGTATGCGCATTTTTCATTTTTTTCTTTATCTAAAACCAGAGATCATGCGATTACTCATAATGCTTCCTGTTCAAATTTCAATGAAATCAACAAGCGTTGTTCGAAAATATTGAAATCAATGTGATAAGTCTTCCTTTTTTCCTTTTTTTGGTAAAGAATCTGAATGTAAAATGAAATAGGTTAGATAAAAGTATCCTTCAGAATTGTTATATGTATAAATTAAATGTATAAAAAAATTCATGTATAAATTAAAATCATTAAAAGGAATTTTATGAACTATTTAATTAATTATACTTTTCTAATTTCATCTGTATCTAAAAGATACACTGCTTAAAACTAATAACTTACACAGAAAAATTAACCTATTCTAAAAGCATTTAAGCTATATTTTTATTTTGTTGGTTGATTTCATGAGCAACAAAAGATGAAACCTTGAAGTAAATGCCTTTTACTTGATTACTTGTCAAATTTCAAGTATTACAAATTATAGAAATTCTCAAATATTTTTGATAGTTGAAAGTAATGCAAGCATCAGTGTTACTTCAATTTTGTCCTTTCGATCCTGAATTCGAGGCTTTTTGTGTGAGCACTGTGCTAATGAAGTGACAATTATAATGCTTGACTGAAATGAAACAATTTTATTATTATATATTTTCATTAATTTTTCTGATTACTGAACTTTTTGTTGTGGACGGCTTTTGATTTTCTCTAGATCCATTTCATTCTAACAGTAGGCACTTCTATCCAGATTGTTCGTTTGAACCAGACAATTGAAAGTGTTACCACATTTTATTAAGGAATATTAGGAATTTCAGAAATTTCTTACTAATATTTGGTACATAATGGTAAGAAAAAAGACGAAAACTGCTTGACTGATCCATAATAGCAATGTCGTCATTTTCTATCTGAAATACAACTGGTTGGTCTTTTATGTACTCCTAAAATTTATCAATAAAATTAAGGATAGGAGATATTCATAACTTTAGTCATCTTATATGATTCACACAATCAGTGATCAATATTTATATATTGCAATATATTAGAATACAAAAATTGCGGTCTTATTGATCTTGCTTGCGACTGCCAATTGCAATTGGTTTTGAATTCTGTTTTTCTCAATGTTTTCTTGCTGCTTAAATATAGTTTACTACTGAGCATTTTTTTCCAATGCAGAAACTATCCTACTCTTTAATGTTCTTCCTTAACTGCGAAAAAAAACAACGATAGCTGGAAGCGGCACCTATTGAATTAATTCATCGAGCGACCAGCCGTTCGTCGCGAAGAAGTTTTTATACAATAGGAAAGAACTAGCAATGATTACAGTATATAAAACTAATAAATATCCAGTTAAAAATAATTACTCGTTTTAAGTAGGTTTCATTTAATGGTTCTATTATTCAGTTTGAAATCATTTCTAGTCAAATTCGTCAATAAATAGAAGCATTTTATAAAATTTCTTGTATTAATTCATTTTATTTTTTATGCCATGGCAACTGAAAGTAAGAAGTTTTGCATTTCATAAAAACTTTCTACATCTAATTGTTTTTCCTCCTTTTTGAAGGTCTTAATTTTTTTTTTTTTTTTTTTTTAGAAAAAAACTGAAATATAAGTGAAAATCTTGGCATTATTATGATTCTTTTGAATAATAATAAAATGTATTCTTTCTACTTAAAAACTTTTCAGAATCAGCTCGTTACTTAATTTTTCTTTTTTTTTTTTTTTTTTTTTGAAAAGCTTGCTTTTTCATTTGGCTTTCACGTCCGATTTCTCACGTCACTGCCAAATAAATTTTCGTTTCTTATTTCTAACTGTTTAATAGTTATTATATGATCTTGAAAGGCTGTAAAATGTCTACTACAATTAGTAATACTTGCAGAAAATAAAGATAATATGACATTTAAAAATCTTAATTCAGGATTTATTTAGATGAGAGACATGATAATTAGTGTCGTGGAAGCAAATTTTTGCCGTAGAAGATTTGATCGTCTAATTATTAATTTTGGAAGAGGTTTTTGAACACAAGGAGATTGTTTGGACGTAAATGTAAATACGTGTGGTAACAGAAAAATAAACAAATTTCTGTATTAGCAGAAGTAATAGGACATTACGTTGATAGAGAACAATTGAAATTAGAATCGTCGGTTCTTGGCAATAAATCACACCTATAACAAAATCTTTTAACAAGGGTGGTCCTTATATAGCAATTATCTTACATTACTTGAGTTAAAGTGTGGGAGTGGTTTATGATTAGTATACAAAGGATAAATTGTCTAGACATGATAGTAAGTAACTTTAACAATAGGTTTTACAATGGTTATCACAAAAGAAAATATAGTGGGTTTTCTAAACATTATGGTAAGTGGCTACTATGAGTTGTAATAGAAATTACATGATAGATGTTCATAGTATATGAATTATATAAGATTAAAAATCAGTTAGACCATTGTGATGAATTGTAAAAGACATCAATGGATTGCTATATTAAGCATTGTTAACACTTATTTAGTGCTTCGCGATGTTAAATCGCGACAGTTAGATCTATTACAGAAATTTCTGTGATGCGAATTGTTTCAGGATGAAAAGAATCATGTCGTCCATAAATGCCTTTCTATCAATATACTACGCAAACTGGAATATAGTTTTTCGGGAAAGGACGATAATCGTTGTCCAAAGCTGTTTTGGTGGTACCTGACCAGATCAGAGTAGACGTTGAGATCATAACTGCCAACATTAGAGGTCATGATTCTCCCTCTCACTCTTTTATAAAACTATCAATCGATTTCTACAGGTCTCTATCAACGGTTTTAAATATGCTCGTGTTATTCAACTTCATTTTGCCACACTTTTTCGCTTCTTTCTTCTTTCACTTTGCCGACAGGTTGTAGCAGCTCAAAAATACATAAATCCGGTGCCGATTTCAACCAATTTCATAACTTCGAAGCGCTGCAAGTTGATCTCGTATTTACACTAAGATTCATACTCACGTTCATTTATACCAGATTCTTAGGTTTTGCAACTATCTTCAATAAATTCCACTAGTGATCAAGATCGTCCGTCTTTACTGCTCATTGTAGAGATAGAAACTTAGTCAATATGGTCAATTTATTTATTGCTACTTTCATAGACTGTTGTGCTATTTTTGTACTGCATTGCAGCAGCCTTTACACAAAGTGAAAAATAATTAAATTTAGATGTAAATTGTTCAGTCTCGTTCATTTATCTTATCTAGGAAAATCGGAATTCTTTATCGGTTTGTGGATTGAGAAAACTCACTCTTCATTTCATTAATCTTGAATTAAAAATTTATAGGTTAAAAAATTTTCAGATTACTGCAATGAATTATAAATTGCAATGACTTATTTACATCGATAAATTTTTGTCAACTCAAACACCCAAATAGAATTTCTATAATATATTTCTGTTTTTCCTTTTTTAATCGATAATAATGTTCAATAAATCTAAAATGACGGCATATCGGAATTAATAATAATGATCGGCAACAAGATAATAAAATTTGCTGTAGTGATTTTATCATATCAGAGCAAAAAACCATCTCGTGGGAAGGATTATTTTATCGCGGATCACATCAATTAAAATTATAGAGAAAAAAACCCCGTTTAAAATTTATTTTCTATTAATGCTGTGGCTTTTTCTATTTTCATTGTACTATTTGGTGGCTATAGCATTGGTCATTGATCTAGAAAATTCTGAAGCTTTTAGCCAGCTTCAAAGAAAAAGAAGAGGTAAACACATCTTGGCCACTCCAGAAGCATGGAAATCGGAATATTTAATATGGAACCAATAATTACAATCCTTTTTACAAATTAAATACTGCATGTTGTTTAGATTTCAAATTACAAGAACATATACTGAATATTTTTGCAGATTTGTTATTGGTGAATACAGAAACACTAAAATAGCTGCGGAAGAAGAAAATTTATCCAGTCAGGAACTTAAGGATTACGTCAACTCACATCAAAATGGAAAATAAGTCATTAATGAAGATCACTACTCAGACATATACAATCGTAATTGAGAGTTACAGCAGCGACTAATGTTGGATATTTTATGGGTTGTACCAGAAGATATTCGCAAATATTATTTGCAGGTTTTAAATAATTTGACTTTCGTAATTAATTAATTATTTAAGAACAAAAAAAAACAAAAAACATGAACAGTGATTAGAAATTTTTCGAATTATTTCTTTAAAAAAATCATATTTATGGCTATTAAAAAAAAATTAATTCATTTATTGATAACAATATTTGAAATATTAAAAAAGCTATTAAAAAATTAAAAATTTTATTTTTGAAATACAAAAGATTATTGTCTGCATATTCATTCTTTTTTTATGTTTAATATCATTATAATTAATAAATTATTTAACAAAAACCTAAATATGTTAATTTTTTTTTTCATAAGATAGTTCTATTTTATTATTTGCAAGCATTTTTTTTATATCTGTATTGAATTAATTATAGAAAAATTTCAATGTATTACTATGATAAAAAAAAGAAATTGATGAAAAAAAGTTGAAACGTAAAACAATAAATTTTGTTAAAAGATATTTTAATAATTTCTCTGAAATTAAATAATTTCAAAGTTTTTCTTGTCTATATTTAAAAATTTTTTTTTTTTTCGTTTTCATTTAAGGGTGAATTGCGTATTGATAGATTAGAAGCTGAAGTATATTTAAAGTGGTCAGCAAATATTGGTTTCATAAATCGAATAAAAATTGTGCTTGAAAATGGATTTTCATGCAATGCATCTGCATGTTTACTTACTGCATTCTCTGATATTTTTCGAAAACTTATTTCATCACAAGTAAATTTTAATTGAATTAATTAAAAATTGTAGTACGAAATTTGTAATTGTTTAAATATTCGATCGTTTCTTTTTTTTTAAAAAAAATATTCCATAAATATTTTTCTTTCAAAACATTTCATAAAAGTTTCGCAGAAATTTTCACAAACATTTTGATATACGAAAACTATTTTTTATCATGTCATTAAATTCATCCTAAAATATCAAAATAGACTTTATGTATTGCATATTATCAAACAGTATTTAGAATAGAAATGAACTGATGAAATTAGAATAGAAATATGAAACAATTTAAATGAAAAAGTAATTAGCTAATTATATTTTGACGTATACCTGTTGCACCTGAATAAATTATGCCACTAATATAGAAATTTTATACATTTATACTTATCACAAATATTACTAATATAATGAAAGTATAACTATAAAAGTATAAACTAATTAAAATTTTAAATAACTATAAAAGTAATATGAGTAGATATCCTAGAAAGATTATATTTAGGCAATTCAAGAAACACTTCCATCCGGTAAAGAAATCACAGTTCAAAAAATGGTATGCCAAATATTACGAACGCGGTTTCTATAACGTGGTAGCTTTCATTCAAAGTGGACAAATTTTTAGAAACTGAATTGGAGAATGTTCTAATAGCAGCTAATGATCTTCGAGTAAGTATATTAAACTTAACTCAATAATAAAGAATTTAGAATTTAAAGTAATCCTTTATTTAAAAAAAAAATAAAATCAAGAAAGAAACAGTTGACAAAGTCGAAAGTTATTTGTTTACATATTGTTTAACAAATTTAGAAAGCGAAAACATTGAGCAGAATTTGAGCATACAGCAATAATAAAAAGAATGAATAATTATCATTATCACTACTGACAAAAAAATTCGTTTCTTTTAAATTTTTCTTGTCAGAAAAAATTTATACTGAAACTTATGATGTAATATTATTTTTAGCATAAAAACTGAAAATCTATGGAGAATTCAAATAAGAAATGTTATGACTTTGGTGTACTTTCAAAAAGCTTTTTAATGAAATAAAGGAAATGAAAAATAGCAATTTAATGCTAATTTTTCTTCTTTTTTTACTTTTTCGCAAACAAATTGAATAATTACTTCTATCTGCAACATTTATATTTTAGGAAAAAATTATGGAAACTAATTCAAATTATATCTATTTGCAAACCTGATTGTTTGATAATATTTTGCTCCTTTTCATTCATTTTAGTGCAACTCTTTCATTTTGATTCACATATTTCGCATTATATATCAAGCATTTTTTATTTGTTTAAATAATTCAATCAGAAGTTTTATATTGGACCAAGCTTTTTCGAAAAAGACTCATCAAATTGTTTAATAATTGTGGTGAATTTATTTCAACATATTTCGTATAATACTAAGAAGAAAATTTTTTGCATTTAATTAAACAGATACCAATTAATATATAAACTTATCTATGTGATAAAAAATTTATAGAAGAAGAAAATGATTTACAATAAGATTTAATACGTATAACACAATATTTTTTTAAGATATTTTTTACAATTTATTACCATAATGCATTGGAAATTAATTATTGTACTTGTTTCTGCAATCAAAGAGCTCCGTCCAGCAAAACTATTTCTCACTCTTTGTCTTATCAGTGCACCTAAAAATTTCACTAATGTTCACAGTGAAATTTATCCATTTTGGACTTATTGTTATCTAGTTGCATTGGTAAGTAATTATTTGCTTCACCTCAAATAACAAACAAATATACTGTAAAAGTATAACCTATGCGATTTAGTTACAACAAAATTATTATTAATATTATTTTCATAAACAATCAAAAAAAAAGTAATAATAAAGGAAAAATTTATTTAAAGGTTCCATCGTTTTTCTTAACTGATATACTATGATATAAGCCAATTGTTATAACAGAAGCAGTGGCGTTATGTTTCACGTGGATTCTATTAATATGAGTAAAACAATATGGCAAATGCAAATTGCATTCGGTAAATGTTATCAATTATTGTTTGAAATTAAATTTTTACCTAAATAGAAAATTAAAAAAAAAAACACAACAAAGAAATTTATTTGAATTTTTACAAATATCTTTCATATTATAAGAATTATATACTAAAAAGTTTACCTTATATAATTTATTGGAGCTAATTAGATCATTGTTTTTTTTTCACTATCATAACAACGTGTGGTATTAAAATATTGTGTTCCTTCAAAATAACCAATAACTGTCGCAAATGATAATCTCGCGAAAACTTCTAACCAATTTCGTATATCATAAATCATCTCTCCTTTTTAAATTGTAAACAATCTTACGCTTTCAAAAATCATTTCTTCATAAATTTGGCTTCTTAAGATTTATTACTTATGTAATTTTATGTAAAACTGAAATTAGCTTTCATTTTTATCTTTTCTTTGTAAACACTTCAAATTCTTCACACATATGATTCTAATCTCTTATTTGTAAACATCTCCAATTCTTCACACATATGATTTTTATCTTAGACACGCTCAATCCTCACTCATATAAATTCAGTTCTAATAAACAAAACGATTCATTGTCATTATGTCGACTGCTACTCTGTTAACCAATTTCAATTCCTCCGTTTTTCTTCTTTAATATAAATTTCTTCTCTTTTATTTTACTGCTCTGTTTATTAATACTACATTTTCGAAAAATAAAGGTTTATTAATCTTCCTACTGTATTGCAACAATTCGAATATCAACCAACGGACAACCTTTCACGACAAAAGAAATTTTTGGTGCCACGAGACGGGAAAATGTCAAGCCACATTATCGCGAGCTTTCAACCGGCAAAGGAAAGGTTAGTCAGTCTTCTTAAAGAAGTAAACCAACTGGAGATCAAATTTCCAGGTCCAAGTATGACAATAGAAGAAAAAGAAGATTTTTATGTGATAAGAAAAAGAGTGTTAGAAGATAAACTTCGAAGAATCCAATTATGCGTAACTACGCTTGAATCTATCAACGATAAATGGTTCACATATACTCAACAAATCGTCACAATGAAAAAAAGAGAAGAAGAGGAAGAAAAATACAAAGTAGTAACAGAAGGCGACCAAGGAATATTTCAATTATTACACGAAGGAAAGGAAGCGGTAATAACACTGACAATGCACAAGGATGAAGTCGACCAAAACTTAAAACAACTCTCAAAGGAGTTGACGAACAAACAAACAAAAGAAGAAGCAAAATTTACTCCTTCTTTAAATATTAATGTAAATCTTCCTCATTTATCGCTCCCTACTTTCGATGGAGACCTTAGACAATGGCGACAATTTTGGAGCAGTTTTAACGCAGCAGTCCACACACAAGCGATTCCAGAAATACAAAAATTGAATTACTTGTACTCATGTCTTAAAGGAAAGGCTCTACAAGCAATATCTGGATATGATATAGCTCCAGAGAATTATGAAGTCATCAGAAAACTGCTCAATGAAAAATATGGCGATCACTCAATAGTAACAACATGTAACAACATTAGTATACAACGAACTCCAATCAATTAAACGAAATGAAAGAGAATGGATTGGAACAATTGAAAATATAGAACGAGTACTGCGCCAGTTAGAAGCTCTAGGAGAAAGCCTTGAGCATTCAAATATTGAAATCTTGATCGAGAGCAAGTTGCCATTATGGATATTAAATAAAATATATAAACATAAGAAGAAGGACATGCCTTGGTCAATTCTCAAACTAAGAAACTTTTTAACAAGTTTAGTTAATGTGAATGAACAGATTAGAAACTGTCAACATTCACTCACTCAACTCAATATTAAATCTACAACTACCAAACCGGAACAAAAACAACGATACAATCCCGGAGGAACTTCAGCATTGTCGACAATAAAAGATAATCAAAATACTTCGAAAACTACAACAACGAAAAGACGACCATGTGTATTCTGCAATCAAGATCATTGGGACAGCGATTGCGTGAACTACACAACTCTCAATGCTCGGCTTAGTCGTCTCAAAGTGTTGAAAAAATTTACTATTTGTCTTAGAGGCAGTCACAAAGGACAGAATTGTAATGTCAAAAAACAATGTTTTTATTGCAAAAGCTCACATAATAGTGCTTTATGTGATAAAAAGAACTTAATTTCTTTGAATAACACAATGTATCAAAGAAATGGAGAACAAAAAAGAATTGGACCTTCGAAACGAAAGGATTGTTCAACTTCTCTCTACAACTCGATCCAAACAGACAAAAGAAACTTTATTTTTATGTAAGGAAATAAGGATTTTTAATCCATTACAACCTCAACTGCAACAAAATGCTTTGGCATTATTTGACAGCGGATCACAACTCTCCTTCATTTCCAAAAAATTATCACGTCAATTGAGGTTAACCGAAACAGAAATTCAAATTCAACATTTAACAAATTATTGGAAAAAACCTGACGTATTGATTGGAGCTGATTATTTTTTCATATTTATTAGTCTACGAGAAATCAAGTAATTAAGATCAAGCATATGTTGGTTCAATCAAAAGTTGGTCCAATGATTGCTGGAAGTGGAGAAATTAAGAAACTTTGCAAGAACGAATTATATCCTGAAGAAGTAGTATATTCTACAAACGTCAATATTAGCACGGAGCTAGAAAAATTTTGGAAATTAGAGACGATTGGTATCCAAGAATCACCTCAAGATGATGTTGATGATCAAGCTTTAAAGCATTTTAAACGGACCATCATCAAGCAGGGGTGGAAGATATCAGGTTTGTTGGCCATGGAAAGATTCCAAACAAAAATTAAGCAATAATTATGGATTATGTCTGGGACGATTGAAGAATTTGATCAACCGCCTACAACATAATTCAAATGTCCATTCATATCATCAAATACTTATGGATCAACTACATTCAGGTATAATTGAAGAAGTACCTCCAAAGGATGAGATAGGCGTTATTCATTATTTACCACATCATGAAGTATTAACTCCCAGTAAATCAACAACTAAATTAAGAATAGTATATGATGCCTCAGCACATCACAAATGTTTTAAAAGCTTAAATGAAGTACTATATCGAGTAATGTTACCGGATTTAGTTGGAGTAATATTACGTTTTCGGATGATGAAAATAGTAATAACCGCTGATATCGAAAAGGCATTTTTACAACTAGAACTACAAAATGAAATTGTACACGTTTTCTTTGGTTGGATGATATTGATAAAGAACTAACCAATGAAAATATAAAATGTTACCGATTTAAGAGAGTTCCTTTTGGAATAATATCCTCACCCTTCTTGTTAGCAGCAACATTAAATTACCACCTAGAAAATCATGGTAGTGAATTGGCATGGGAGACTAAGAAAAACTTATATGTAGACAACGTTATTATATCAGCAAATGGAACAGAAGAGGCCTTATATAAATATGAAAGAACGAAAGAAATTTTTGCTGAAGCATCGATGAACATAAGAGGATTTCATTCAAATGACGAAGAATTTAATGAAAGAATAGCTGAATGCGACCTAAGCCAAACAAATCAGGAAAATTTTCTTGGTCTTAAATGAAACCATGAACGAGATATTATCCGTGTGACACTGAAACCATGGATAGGAAAAAGTTTAACAAAGAGGACTATCCTACAATTCATAGCCTCCCAATACGATCCATTGGGTCTTCTCGTTCCTATAATGATCAAACTTAAATTATTCATACAACACTTATGGAAAGAAAACATTCCATGGGATCAATCTTTAAACAAACAGGGCTCTCATCAAAGAATGGCCAACAAATATAATAGAGCTGCCAAGATTTATAATGGAAACTTCACAATTAACAGAATTCCATATATTTACTGACGCTTCGAAAGTTGCCTATTCTGCAGCTATTTATATTCTCAATCATGGATATCAAAACACATATTCGAATTCATTTTTGATTTATGCTAAATCTCGAATTGCTCCAATTAAAGGTATGTCAATTCCTAGACTTGAATTATTATCTGTACTAATTGGAGTAAGAGCAGCTCAGTTCGTATTGAAACAATTAAATCTTGAAAATAATCAAGTTACTTTGTGGATGGATTCAAAATGTGTTCTTTACTGGATACAGAATTATACAAAGCTGCTTCCCAGATTTATACAAAATTGCATCGAAGAAATAAGGAAATCTAACTTCGAATTAAATTACATACCAAGCCAAGGATTTCATACCAATTGATCAAAATCCAGCAGATATAGCCACCAAAGGAGTATCACCACTTAAACTCCAAAATTGTAAACAATGGTGGAAAGGACCTCGATGGTTGGAACTCAAGAAATCTGAATGGCCAAAGTGCAAACTTCGCTATTCAGGAAACGATGAATTTGCAGAAGCAATTGCTTTGAATTTAACAAAGATGACTCAAACTTTTAAAAGGAATATAATTGAATTTATTGACGTATGTCGCTTCAGCAGTTCGACAAAACTAGTTCGAATAACTGTTTGGACTTTTAGATTTATTAAACAAACCTGCAAAAAGAAATTAGTGTGGCTAGAACCATTATCCCTAAAAAAGAAATATATGACTAAAGTTGATTACGATATAGCAGAGACTATGCTGATCAGACAGGCCCAATCACGATTGCTAACGGAGGACGAAAAGGAAAAATGGAATCTATATCTAGATGAAAGTGATAACTTATGGAAATTAAGGAGCCGACTGGAAAATTCAGAATTAATGGACGAAAGCAAATATCCTATATATTTACCGGATCATAATTATACTACTGATCTTGTTATTTTTGCACAAGCATAATGAATTATATCACGCAGGTATTGCACATACGTTATCTGAATTAAGACGAAAATATTGGATACCGAAAGGAAGAGCTGCTGTAAAACGAATCATAAACCTATGCTGTTATTTCATTCGCTGGAAAGCTAAACCATTTAAACTGCCAGCGATGCCAAGTTTACCAGAAACACGAGTAAAACGATCCAGGACCTTCGAACAAGTCGGCCTTGATTATATGGGTCCTCTTTCAGTCAAATCTAATACTGGTCTAGTCAAAAGATAGATAGCACTTTTTACGTGCTTCACTACCAGAGCGGTGCATCTAGAAATGGCGGAGAATTTATCTGCCGAGAATTTTTCACATGTTTTAAGAAGATTTATCGCTCGACGTGGATATCCAAAATTAATATTAAGCGATAATGCTAGCCAATTTCAATTGGTATTCAAAACTATTATGGAAGAAAAACGCTAATTTTTTGGCGACAAAAGGTATGATATGGAAAAATACTATACCAAGAGCACCATAGGGTGGTGATGTATATGAAAGACTTATAGGACTCACAAAAAAGGCATTAAGAAGAGCAATAGGAAGAAAACTTCTAAAGGAAGGAGAATTAATAACATTAATAGTTGAAATAGAAGGAATCCTTAATACCCGTCCATTAACTTATGTAGGGTTTGCTGACTACAGAATCATTCGTCCAATTGATTTTATATCATCTATGGCTTCATTAGATCTACCAATAAATTATAATAGTGATCAAGATGAATATACCCCTTATACAATAAAGACTAAAGATAAGTTAATCAAGTATTGGACTACCACTCTTACCACATTAGATGTCTTTTGGAAGTTGTGGAAAGAAGAATATCTTACAAGTCTTAAAGAACGCACACAAAGAGAATTAAAATCACCTAGAATAATAGAAAAAGAGTACCACATGAAAATGAGATAGTATTACTAAATGAACCAGAAATACCTCGTGCTGTATGGAAATTGGCAAGGATAATAAAAATTAATCGAGGATGGGATGGAAAAATAAGGAGTGCAACAATACAATTACCGAATGGAAAACAAATTGATCAATCAATCAATATACTTTATCTTATGGAAATAGGTGCTACTGAAGAAGATAGAGAAGAAAAGGTGGAAGATGAACCAGAAGAACCTATTGCTCGATGAACCAGAAGTGCTAAAAAATCACAAACTACAATCTATGCAAAAGACAAGTCTAATCTTTTGATAAAAACTTTATCATTAATAACGATGACGTCATTAATACCAAGACAGGTATTAGCTAACAATAGCTGTAATTGGATTACTGGAGTATCCTTTAATATTCCTGAAAATGGAATTGTGAAGAAATTATTCACAAAAATGCTACATATCACAAAGTGGATGTGTATACACGCACCCATGTAAGAATACCAGCTATAAAATGTAGCAACATTACACGGACTGTATGCACAAAAGCTTTTCTCAGAATATCGCTATTGGTAGTATCAGACCATACGTCTACTACCGCAACTTCCTCACAATTCTGCAGATATTTAAATGTTCGAAAACAAATGAACGGAATTGGACTAATTCAATCTTCTCCTAATCAATGGATAACGAATAAGGAAATACAATATTCCTATGGATGGTTAGGAGTTAACTGTCAATCAACGTCAAACTTCATATTAACTCAAGGAGAAATTCTCATCTACGATGGAAGAGGGTTAGTCTCTAACCTTGAAGATATAAAAGACTGTTCGAAACAAAAGGGTGAATGCATAACGAATACTAGCATTATCATATGGAATAGCAATGATACGACCAGTCATTGCTTATGTTGTGAATGTATTGGATTGGATTGGTGTTGTGAATGGATTGAATTGGGTTGGTTTACTTGCACAATTGAGTCGAGTGCTTTATTTTGGGTAATTAAAACAAACAAGCAATCAGTAGTATGACAATTTAGTGACGAGGATGAGCTAAGCAACGGGGAGACTGGTAACAATGCTGGGAAGGAAAAACTCCGGTTGAGTGGTAATTGCCCTTATATAGGATGATTTGAGGGTGGAGAGATAAAGCGATTGATACAATGGAAGCTAGGAGGAAGGCTATGGGATAGATAGTTTTTGTAAACGGAATTAGATAACAAACAAAGGATTGGAGCAGATGTGCATTAGATAATATGACAGATTAGCAAGGGAATTTGTTAACACATTACCATCTATGAGTCATTAAGGAATTTGACTTACAATAAAACTTACAATAAATGATTAACATGATTTGCTTAAATATAAATACATTGATTTAAATTTGACCTTTTGCTAAATTCGATTGTTCGGTACAAAGATTATTTCTAGTGGAATTTCGAGCTTGTTCTCGACACTCCCGAGGGAAGAGCGAAAAGTGTTCTAATGGATATATTTGGGGTTTATAGGATAAAACATTGTGATTCTCAACACCTGATGTCCATTTGCATTCCTTCGTTTCTGCTGCTTGTAGAATTATCGATATTGCTACTGTTAACAGTAAGTTGGTTAAAACGAAATTTGACTTCTCCCTTTTTTGTAGATTTGTCTGGCTCCGTGTTCGATGAGCAATAGGTTGCTCCTCACCACTTTCACTCGAAATCTTCGTGTCAGTTGTGGTGTTTCGGTTTTGGATAATTGGTTCTGCTCTCTCTGATGGGTTCGCGGGGTTCTCCGGAGTAGACTGTTCTTCTGGAGTAACTTCAAGTGGATACAACGTGCTTACAGGTCGATTTAGAAGTTTTCCTGACGATGTTTCGATCTGAGCGCTCCTGACGTACCCATCATTGGCTACGTTTAATTTCTTTATCCTTGCTAGTTTCCATGTACCACGTGGTGCATGAGGCTCATCTAACAGTACCACTTCTCCTTCTATCGGCCGTCTCTTTTCTACATTTCTTGGAGATTTATGTTCTAATTGGTATCGATCCTTTAAGCTATTCAAGTATTCGTCTTTCCATATCTCCCAAAATGTTTTCAATGTTTCTAGGGTATTCGACCAGTGCTGAAGTAACCTTTCTTGTGTGGTTAGACTATAAGGTGAGAATTCGTCTTCTCTGTCGTTATTGCTATTCAGTATAGACAAAGAAGCATTGGGAATGATGAAGTCTATTGGTCGCAAAATAATTGAGTCGTCGAAATTTACGTAAGTTAAGGGGCGAGTATTAAGAATGCTTTCCACTTCGATAATCAGTGTGATTAGTTCCCCTTCCTTAAGCAGTCGTCTACCGATAGCTCTTCTTAAACTCCTTTTTGTTAGGCCGATTAATCTTTCGTAGATTCCGCCGCTCCATGGTGCTCTCGGTGTTATAGTCTTACATTTGATTCCTTTCTCAGCAAGGAAATTAGAGAGTTGTGATTCTTGCGTTTTTATGGCTTGAAAAACTGCCTGAAATTGGGTGGCATTGTCCGAAAGAATGAGTTCGGGATAGCCGCGTCGCGCAACAAATCTTCTTAATGCAGTTAGGAAACTTTCCGCTGATAGATCGTCCACCATTTCCAAATGTACCGCTCTGGTGGTGAAGCATGTGAACAAGGCGATCCATCGCTTTGCTTTTTCCAATTGTATCTTCACAGTAATCGGCCCCAAATAGTCGAGGCCAATTCGTCCAAACGTTCTTGATTCAGTGATCCGCTCTTGCGGATAATTTGGCATAGGTGGCAATTTGAATGGCTTGGCTTTCCAGCGTTTGCAACTCATACAGCGGTTTAACACCTTCTTGACTTCAGCCCTTCCTTTCGGAATCCAGTAAAGCTTTCTTATTCTGGAAATAGTTTGAGGAATACCTCCATGATGCGTCGTTTCGTGGTGGTGTTGAATAATTAGTTCTGTCATTCGATTGTGTCTGGGGAGATATATTGTTTGGGATGAGTATTCCCTGTCGTTCGGCAATTGTAGTCTGCTCTGGAATCTCCAGTACCTGTCTGCATAGTGCAGATTGTACTTTTCCACTTCTTCTGCTGTTATACCTTCCGATTGGGATTGTTTTATTAGTAGTTCCGCCGCGAGATTGTAATCCTCGGGTGTAATCGGATTCCTTTCTGATACGCTGCTTAACCAGGTTAATTTTCCTTTAGATAATTTTTTGAGAAATTTTAGTACTCTTACTGTTGTTCTTATCATCTTTGTCCATTTACTGAATCGTTTTGCCTCCAGGAGATTGATTCGATTTGTATTGATGATTTCTTCTGTGGTTGTTGTTGCTACTATATTCTTATCTTCTTCGTTATCCTCTTCTTGTGGAACGTCGTATTCCCAATGAGGCCAATTCGGTTCATTACCATTGATCCATGTGGGCCCGCTCCACCAAGGCTCGTAACTTATTAGACGAGTCGGAATGGTTCCTCTGGTAGCAATGTCTGCTGGATTGTGTTCGCTTGGGATATACCGATATGCGAATTTCGCCATTTGTATTTCTTCCACACGATTCTGTATAAATTTTGGTAGGAGGCGAGAGTTGTTTTGTATCCAATGTAGTGCACAGCGAGAGTCCGACCATACCACTACCTTTGGATTTTCTAATTGCATTTGTTTGATGACAAACTGAGCTGCGCGTACACCGATGAGAATAGCTAGTAATTCTAGCTTTGGTATCGTTATTCCTTTAATAGGTGCTAATCGTGATTTAGCAAAGAGTAACGACGTATGCGTATTTTGATGGGCGTATACTACTGCAGCATATGCCACTGTAGATGCATCGGTGAAAACATGAAAGGTAATTTGTTGTGATAAATCGATTGTGAATCGCGGGATTTCCTTGATATGAGTTGGGCGTTTTACCACAAGATTGTTCCAGGTTTCAATCAATTGATTGTCGAGGGTTGATCCCAATGTATGTTTTTTCTCCAGAGTTCTTGGAGAAATATCTTGAACGGTACTATCAGTGGTACTAGGAATCCAAGTGGGTCGTATTGTGAGGCGATGAACCGTAGAATAGTTCTTTTTGTTGTTGTTTGTTCGGTCCATGGATTTAGTGTTATTTGGATATGATCCTTGTGTGGATTCCACTTAATCCCTAATATTTTCTTTATTTGACTCATTCGTGCTCGGTCCGACTTGGGTAGTTGCTCATTAAATGTCTGGTCATTTGAGAGGAATTCTCGCACGTTCATTGACGCATCCTTGAAAATTGATTTTGTTTCTTCATATTTATTCAAGGCTTCCTCTTCATGGCTCGCTGATAAGATGATATTGTCGACGTAGAGATTCTTCTTGATTTCACGTGCAGTTTCAGTTTCATAATGTTCCAAATGATAATTGAGAGTTGCTGATAATAAAAAGGGTGACGATATCACTCCAAAGGGGACCCTTTTGAATCGATAGCATATTAAATTATCTCTGTCCACCTGTTTCTGAATATCTTTTACCCATAGAAAGCGTGTGCAGTCCCGTTCCGTTGGCAGCAACTCTAATTGTAGGAAGGCTTTTTCGACGTCAGCTAATATGATGATTTTCATTGTTCTTAGTCGAATTAATATTCCAGCTAAATCGGGAAGGGTGATAGGGCCTCGATACAAGACATCGTTTAAGCTTTTCCTGCCTCTGAGGTGAGCGGAAGCGTCATAAACTATTCTGACCTTTGTCGTGGTGTTATCTGATTTTACCACTTCATGATGGGGCAAGTAATGGATAATACCTTGATGGTTTGTGAAATGACTTACCCTTTCGATGACATTGGATCTTAACTGTTCATTGATTGTTTCATTGTATGTGGTAAGTAGATGTTGGTTGCGGTGAAGTCGCTTGATTAACGACTGTAAGCGTCCGAGACATAATTCGAAATTGTCGCTTAATTTGGAACTGGTGTCTTTCCATGGCCATGCGACCTGGTATCGTCCGTCGGATTTTCTAATCGTTTGCTTAAATTGTTTTAAGGCTTCTTCATCGTCATTGTTTTCGGGTTTGTCTTGTATGCCTATTAGTTCCAGTTTCCAGAATTGATCTAAATCTGGAACCTTGATCGTGTTAGCGGCGTAAACTATTTGTGAGGACATTCGTGAATTGGGAGAAATTTTCTTTGTATAGCCAGACCCAGCCAGGATCGGGCCCACTTTAGTGTGGAGCAGTGTGAATCCCGATTGCAGATTCTCTGCTTTGTCGAAATTGATGAATTGAAAGAAGTGGTTGGCTCCTATTAATATATCCGGTTGCTTCCATTCACTGTGGAAATCAATTGTTGGACTTCCTTTGAGGGATCGTATGTCGCTTTCACTTAAGTTGACTACTTGTAGTTTGTTTGTTAAATAGTCCACGGTGTTCGCTTCGAGCAACACTGTACGGTCCTTTCCGATTTTTATCCCTATTTCAATTCTGGTTGTAAGGTGCGTGTTCGGGTCCTTTTTGCCGAATGAAGCGATGTTTAATTTCCCTTCATCTGTTTCGTTAAGCATTAGTTGTTTGGCTAAGTTCTTTGAAACAAAGGATAATTGTGATCCAATGTCGAATAGGGCTAAAGCCCTTTGTTGAGTATTTGGATTAGTTGGGTTGAACACATTTATCTGCTTGCATAAGAGTAGGATGCGCTTGTCACGTTTCTTCTCTTTTTCGACTATTATATTTGTCGTGGTAGTGGAGTCTGGATCCTCTGGTTTATTGGGCATTTCCTTGAATTTGTTAGGGCACAGCGCGGAATTGTGTTGACCCTTGCAGTGGAAGCAATTCCGTTTCTTGTTTTTGCATCTGGCTGCCATATGTCCGATCTTGAAGCAGTTGAGGCAAGCGTTTAGTTTCTTCAGACGTTCCAGCCTTTTTTGAGAGTGGGATAAATCTGGCACTCTTCATCCCAGTGATTCTTGTTGCATAGTGCACAAGGTCTTGATAGGGCTTTGATGATGGGTTTCTCCGGAACAGAGGTTGTTAAGGCTGAAGTCTCATTGGGATCGTGTCGTGGTCTTGGCTTGCCTTTTATTGGAGATTGATTCTCCATATTCCCTTTAAACCATAGGGACTGGCTTTGTACTACTTCTTCGTTCACAGATGCAAGCTCCGTGAGGAAGTTTCGGAGTTTGGTGACAGACCACGATTCCTGCCTCTTTCTTCTGTAAACCTGTTCTAGGATCCAGGTTGGCAATTTCCCTTCCACAGCTATTTCGATACCGGACTGCTCTAAATTCTCACCGATGGCCTCCAATTGTCGAAGTGTTCGCTCAATGGCCTCAAGCGTTGCTTTCCACTCTCTATCGTTCTTTTTGATGGAGTATAATTCGGTGAACAAGGCTCGTTTGATGGCGTAAGGCTGCCCAAACTTTTCGACGAGGACATTTCTTACGATACTGTAATTCTCCGGAGTTATGTCATAACCTCTGATAGCTTGGAGGGCATCTCCTTTGAGACATGAGATGAAATAGTTTAGTTTATGGATATCGGGAATTGCTTGTTGATGTATAGCTGTATCAAAGCTATTCCAAAATTCCCTCCAGCGTCTTGGATTCCCACTGAATGTGGGCAGTGGTAGTTGTGGGAGGTTTACTGTAGGGTATTTACCCGCTTGTGTGGGTTCCTTGGGTTGAGTTGTTTCCTCCCTTACCATAGACTGATTTAGCCGTTGTAATATGAACTCCGAATCATTTTGATACATTTTTAAAATGACTACAGTTTGTTTTGCTTGTAAAATTAAGTTGGTAATACCTGATTCATCGTCGTTTATCTGAAGGTATCGATCTTCTTCTTCTTTTCTTTTGGTTGAGACTGAAATCTGCTGGATGAATTGTTTCCACTCTGTATTGACCGATTCTAACGCCTCTAAGTATATTTGGATATGCATGATTTTTTCTTGGGTGATCCTTCTCCGTTCCTGATGAAGACGGATTGTTTCATCGGTTGTTGTCGTTTGGTCGACCGAATCCAAGTTCAGACTCTTGATTTCGTTGAGGACTTCACACAATCTTCGTTTTGTTTGGTCTGCGATTCTGATGATGATGGATGACATGTTCCCGGCTCGTGGCACCATAAAATTGTTGTGAATGTATTGGATTGGATTGGTGTTGTGAATGGATTGAATTGGGTTGGTTTACTTGCACAATTGAGTCGAGTGCTTTATCTTGGGTAATTAAAACAAACAAGCAATCAGTAGTATGACAATTTAGTGACGAGGATGAGCTAAGCAACGGGGAGACTGGTAACAATGCTGGGAAGGATAAAACTCCGGTTGAGTGGTAATTGCCCTTATATAGGATGATTTGAGGGTGGAGAGATAAAGCGATTGATACAATGGAAGCTAGGAGGAAGGCTATGGGATAGATAGTTTTTGTAAACGGAATTAGATAACAAACAAAGGATTGGAGCAGATGTGCATTAGATAATATGACAGATTAGCAAGGGAATTTGTTAACACATTACCATCTATGAGTCATTAAGGAATTTGACTTACAATAAAACTTACAATAAATGATTAACATGATTTGCTTAAATATAAATACATTGATTTAAATTTGACCTTTTGCTAAATTCGATTGTTCGGTACAAAGATTATTTCTAGTGGAATTTCGAGCTTGTTCTCGACAGCTTATATCGAAAGATCGGAAGATTCAAGGCTACAAAGTATAACAACCACTTCATCATCGATGAGATACAAGCATCGCTTATAATTGATAAAAATCCCCCTGTATTAAACACCAAAAATTGTAGATTCACCTCTCCAATTTTAATGCAGGGCGATATAGTTATTGAACTAGACGTTGAAGATGACTCGAACTCTACTACAAAATTCAAACGAAGAGTAACAAATAAACTATTAATGATGGAAAAGTCTCCAGATAGAAAGTATGATTCTGAAAATGTAAAACTTCGATACTTTTCTGATTCACTAAAACAAGAATTCCTTCAACAACTCAAAGAAACATAGCAGAGAAATTGCCAAAACAGAAATAACTTATTACTTTTGATCAAATGGCTATCAATCAGCAATCCTACCCTTGCCACGAAACTAATACTTCAAAGAAACGATGTGATAGCTAAAAGAATTAACGGAAATTTGATGGTGGCTCCTTGCAAATCAGAACAATCAACAATTGAAAATATCGAATTCAAAGGAGATTTAATAAGTAAGTTTGAAATTGAGAGAATTAATGCAGAATTGGAAATCCTAACTCAAACTCAAAAAACAATTAATTCAATACCACATCAAATGAAAGATGAACTCTTCTGGCAAGAAATCTCTGAAGAAGGAAAAGAAATTATCGAACAAATGGAAAGGAAATTCAACGAAACTGTTCTACCGATAGAAGAAGAATTTGAAAACGTGATAACACATTGGAAATTGATTTTTATCTGTATAATTATCGTGACAATATTAACTATTTTAGTTATTATTAAGTGGAAATTTAAATTAGTTCAATCTCTCCTTTGTAATACTTCAAAACGAAATTCAAATCAAACTACCATCATTACTCTCCCTACACACACTCAATTTCTAACTAAAGAAGAAATCCCACCTATTAAACTCCATACATTTAACTATATACCTCAAAATCACTCTCTCAAAATTACCTCTTAAAACAATTTCTCTCCCCCTTTGAGAGTATCGCGAATTATAATTTCGCGAAAACTTCTAACTAATTTCATACTATCATAATTCATCTCTTCTTTTTAAATTGTAAACAATCTTACGGTATTCACACATGTAATTTTAATCTCCTTTTTGTAAACACATCCAGTTCCTCACATATGATTTTTATGTAAAATTGAAATTAGCTTTCATTTTAATCTTTTCTTTGTAAACACCTCGAATTCTTCACACAATTGCTCCGATAACACGCCCAATCCTCACTCATATAAATTCAATTCTAATAAACAAAGCGATTCATTATGATTATTGTCGACGACTCCTCGATCAACCAACCTCAATTCCGCCTTTCTTCTTTTTTATTATAAATTTCTTCTCTTTTTTATTCCTCTTTCTTTTTTTTTATTCATACTACGTCTTCGAAAAATAAAGGTTTAATTACCCAAGTTTGAGACAAACTTTCACGACAATCATTTCTCGACTTTAATTTTTATGCTATATCGTTATCCTTTTCCATTTTAATTCTTATGCTATCTCGTTATCCCTTACTATTTTAATTCTTATAATAATTGTAAGGGTTAATATTGTATTAGAATTAAAAACCAGAAGAATAACGATGTTAAAAAAAAAATAAGAATTAAAATTGTAGGTGATAACGATATAATATAAAAATTAAGATAGAGAAGAGTAACAATATAGTATAAATATAATATAGTATAAGAGAGAAAGGGATAACGATATGTAACAATTAAGATTGAGATGATTAACGTTATAGTAGACAAAAGACGATAAATCAGACCTATTAACAGGTTCGGATGATATGTATCATTTATACATTATGCTTTGACCGCAATTATGATGTATATTCATGGGACGACTACTGTCATTGTTGCAATGACAACGATTCTTAGAAGCAAGATGTCGCACATTAATTGCGACTGGTCGATTTCGATTTCTGAATTTCGAGCTGTAATAGCCTCGATTGCCTCTGCGGCATATCCTACTCCGCTGTAGTTCGTTTGGATGTGGAATTTGATCTTTAAGTGTGCCTGTGTGGTGTGATTGTGTTTGTTTTGTCTTTCGTTGGGTTGTGACCAGTTACTGTTCACTGAATAAGAGGGTTTTTTTGTTGCTTATGATGAATGCTTAAAAAGGCTATCAACGGCCATGTTTATCCCAATGAGATTGGTAATTTGTGATTGTTCGTCGCTTTTTCACTTTCAATAATATTGTTGATTATATTTTCGATCGTTACGCGACCATTGCCTTGCATAATAGAAATTAAAGTAGTCATCTGTGTCCTTCCTATACTGTTTTAGTTTAAGTCAGTTTCAGAATTATGGGTTTAGTTGATAAGCCTATTATTATTGATGGAAAAGATCATCTTTTGGGACGGCTGGCATCAATTGTTGCCAAACAGCTTCTCCTTGGTCAGAAAATTGTTGTTGTGCGGTGCGAAAATATTGCCATTTCTGGTAACTTCCATCATTCCAAACTAAAGTTTGTGAGCTTTCTGCGTAAGCGATGCAACGTTAAACGGCGCGTGGTCCGTACCACTTCCGTGCACGTTTTTTTTGGCGAACTGTCAGTGGTATGTTACCACACAAAATGCATCGTGGAAGGGCTGCACTGCTTTGTTTGAAGACGTTCGATGGTATTCCACAACCTTATGATCGAGTTAACGACAAGTACATCCCGCAACTTTGCGACATTTAACACTGAAACCACGAAGGAAGTATTGCACAGGTAAATATTGTATGTGGACATTTTCAATCATTTAATTGATGACATACAATCTCTTTTTGCTAGTTTTTTTCATGTATTATGGCTTCAGAAGTTTTTAGGAAAGTTCGAGTTAAAAGATGTGTTTTTAACGTATTCTTTATTGTTGGTGTTCATATACATTGCGAAGGAAACCTGTTTGTCATGTGAGTATCAGATGAGTTTGACTGCTTGCTTGTTGAACGTACGGACTAACTAATTTGACTTATAAGTTACGCAAGTAACCAACGGTAACACAGTTTGACGTCTCGCGCATAAAGTGGGTTGGCAGTATCGTGATATAGTTGCAGAACTGGAAGCCAAGAGAAAAGTTAAAAGTGCGGCATTTTATCAATTTAAAAAAATGAAATCGAAATTATTCTTAGAGGCATTAAAATTAGATGTTGTTATGGTTAGAATAAAATTTTAATATCTTGCTAATAAACATCGATTATTTCTTTACAATCAAAGGGTCATTATTATAAGGATATTTTATTATATATTTGCCTTTGATGATGTAGAAATAATGATTGTAATAATGTGAAGGTCGTCTTGATTTTATAGCGCTTCCTAATATATGAAGTTTAACGGTCGAGCTATAAGAATGTGCTAGCGGACATTAGCAGTTTGTAGAATGAAAAGCAGTACAATATTATTATGATCAAATGCGAAGACCTGAGCTCATCTGCTTCCTTACAATTGTGTATTGTTGTGTGTGCGGTGAAGAAGGATGTGAAAATCATCTCTAAATCGGTGATACAAAATTCGCTAGCCTTTGGTTCGTTTGTTCCTATCACATTCAATAGTAATTGGAAGTCAGCTAAGGATAATTAAGATCTGTAAAAAACTATTTTGGCTTTACATGCTATTCTCAAATCCATCATTTCCATCCTCTATTTAATATTATTGGGGTTGAATACTCTCAATATTAGAAAGTTGAAACATATTAGGAATTTTATCGAGGACGGTGTGGTCATGCTGGGATTCATTTCAGAGTTATCCTTAAGGTTTATGTCTCTGCAAAGATTTGCCACTTGATATAAACTTTTATATTTAACAAATTTTGACAGCAGATTTTACTAGGACGATGGCAAGTAAAGTAATGATACGACTATCAGAGAAGCTGAAGTTTTGTCAGTGGGCGAGCTCATCCCAATGAATTTATTAGTGATAATGAGATATACAACCATAGTTTACAATTCATGGGTGTATGACACTCAAACACATACAACTGTGATTCATAATTCATTGCATTATGACAGATACAACCGTGATTTAGAATTCACGGATGTATGATATTCTGATATATACAGTGGTGATTCCCTATTCATGAGTGTTTGAGGCTCAGGCATTTACAATATTGATTTACAATTCATACATGCAAGATATTCAGACATATACAAACGTAGTTTACAATTCATGGATGTATGATATTCTGATATATACAGTGGTGATTCCCTATTCATGAGTGTTTGAGGCTCAGGCATTTACAATATTGATTTACAATTCATACATGCAAGATATTCAGACATATACAAACGTAGTTTACAATTCATGGATGTATGATATTCTGATATATACAGTGGTGATTCCCTATTCATGAGTGTTTGAGGCTCAGGCATTTACAATATTGATTTACAATTCATACATGCAAGATATTCAGACATATACAAACGTAGTTTACAATTCATGGATGTATGATATTCTGATATGTAGAGTGGTAATTCCCTATTCATGAGTGTTTGAGGCTCAGGCATTTACAATATTGATTTACAATTCATACATGCAAGATATTCAGACATATACAAACGTAGTTTACAATTCATGGATGTATGATATTCTGATATATACAGTGGTGATTCCCTATTCATGAGTGTTTGAGGCTCAGGCATTTACAATATTGATTTACAATTCATACATGCAAGATATTCAGACATATACAAACGTAGTTTACAATTCATGGATGTATGATATTCTGATATATACAGTGGTGATTCCCTATTCATGAGTGTTTGAGGCTCAGGCATTTACAATATTGATTTACAATTCATACATGCAAGATATTCAGACATATACAAACGTAGTTTACAATTCATGGATGTATGATATTCTGATATGTAGAGTGGTAATTCACTATTCATAATAATATCATAAATCCATGAATTGTTAATCACGGTTGTATTCATCTGAATATCAAAAATCCGTGAATTGTGAATTGCGTTGCATTCGTTTCAATACCTATTATATTATTCATGCCATACATCCATGAATACAGATGATACACAATTCTTGTACGTTACTTAATTCGTTGACGAATTAAAACACAATTAACAATTCACAGATTTATGATATTCGATGAATACAAACGTGATTAACAATTCATAGCTGTATGATAGACGAATATAACCGCGTATCATACGAGTACCATACATCCATGAATTGTAAATTTCGGTTGCATACGTCTGAGTATCAAACATCTTTCAGTTGTGAATTGTGAATCGTATTATTATATTTGCTTAAGTATCATACATTCACAAAAAATTACGTATCATACATCTATGAATTGTGAATCACGGTTGTATTTGTTTAAGTATCATACATCCATGAACTGTTGATCATAGTTTTATATTCGTCTGAATATCAGAATGCATGAACTGTTAATCACAGTTGTATTCGTCTGAATGTCATACATTCATGAATGGTGAATCACGGTTTATATATGAGTATCATACATCCATAAATTGTCAATAGTATTGATGGATAATGGTAATAATAATAATAATAATAATAATAATGAGTGATGGATGGTGGTGATATCACTGATAAATAAGCGATTAGGTGGGCATAGTAAATGGAACAGTAATGAGCGATATGTCTGCACTATTTTTCAGTAATAATTATAATACATCCGTATTACATAAATATAGTTCATTTCATTTGTTTTTTTCTCAAATCCTATCTGAATGCAAAATCTTTGGATGCAAAATTAACCGCAAAAGGTTATTTATATCGCTGCAAAATTGATTGTAGAAGCTTAATTAAAATTTGAGTTATGTAAGTGGTAATATTAAACTAGTGAAGAAAAACTAATTTGAAATTCGCTGAGATTTTCATAGTGATCAATGTCGATATTTTATCAGCATTCTTTTCTTTCAGCGTTGTAATCCCAGGTCGGAAAAAAAAATTCTCATTTCATACCATTTGTAGCATTTAGAAAATCAAAGAAGTCTTTTTTATTCTCCTCAATCCAAAATGAAGTTAAAATCCATTACCCAGTGATAGTGCTGCTTGTTTTGTTTCAGTATTTCAAATATTTACAAAATATTTATTAGAAAATATCCTTAACAAAATAGAAACGTAAATTGCTTTTGACATTATTAATGAGCATTAATTCATCACATCATACGAATGTTAATTATTGCTATTATAAAGTCGTAAAATACCAAAACCCTGAAATCAATTCTCAAAAACATTGTATCTTTTATATACGATAAATAACCAAAACGATGTTTATTATAAACCTGTATTATAGTTCTGTAAACCAACTAGAAACAATTACATCATTTCATCACTGTGACTGTCATTCAATGTGCGTATAACTTGTCTCAAAGGATTCAAATGAAGGTCATAGTTAAGGTACGGCGTGCACTCCTTCCACTCGTGGTAATTAATATCATCTTTTGTCTCAGCAATGGTTTACCTTTATCTTTCATTAATTTTAATTACCAGATAAACATAACATTATTTTGAGTTACAAAATTTACGCATATAAACTGCCATCAAAAATGGTAGAAAGGGTACCGAATGTTTGACATGCTTCTCATACTGGTAATCAACGAAATGGGTAATGAATTTTGACAGGACCGCTTACAGCAAAAGAAATTTTGGCAGCATCCTTGCTCCAATTATACACATAGTTGTTCAATCACACATAATCTAATGAGCATAATAATCAAAATATAATCATGAGAATTGCGTATAAAAATGAAAAATGCAAATTCTACTTTCGGAATGAATGGTTTACTGCGTTAGCGTTAACAACGTTTGTCTTTCAATACAGCGAATTTACTAATAAGAATAACTGAATTTTAGAAGACAAAAAATTTGAAACAAAACAATCCTCTGTAAATAATCAAAAAGAAAATGAATTGTTAGCATAAAAGGAGGTAAGTCAACGTACTGCTTAATATTCTAGGAAAGAGTCAACCAAATCACAATTCACTTTCAATTAAATAAGATATTTATAATTTCCGCATTTGGTTCTCATCCCTCGCCTTAGCTTAATTCATTAGCTTAATCCATTTTTTTTTCACTTTTTTTTTCTTCCACTGCAACCAAATAACCAATTAAAAAGCAGATTTCGGATAAAAAGCAAGAAACTTGGACTTATATATGACAAAAAACGTAGTATCTTAGAAAATAAACCAACCTATTCTTTCCATAGATAAAAATACAATCATATGAAACGAAACTGATTTAAACTTCACAGAAATAGATAAGTTGAAAAACTTTGAAAAACCGAGATCAACTCAAATGGTACAAAAATCATGATTTCAAATTTCTGACAATCGAAAATGTAAACGAAATTTTATGCTATTCTATCGTGAAGTCTTGAACCAAGAATTTTCATTCCAAAACACACTATATGTTATTTCTTCCCTGAAGCAAAACAAAGCATTAAAGTCCTGAATTTAATCATAAGTTGTCGATTCCATTTGTTAAAACTTTGTTCCTTTCTTTCCTAATGGCCGTTCTAATCGCTCCTTCACGTAATTCTGATGACACTGAAGAGAAAAACTCAGCTATATAGATCGCAAGATAATTCGCAACAAACAGAAGACCTTTAAGTAATAGATTTCGACTTTGATAGAGCGAAATGCTATGCCACAAACTCTTATTTGAATGAGTGATTCGGTACACCATCTTGAAGAAAAAGAAAATATTAAATAATAAATAGACATACCTGTAGTGGAAGCAAAAAAATGTTTTTGGAAACAAACCTTTATGATTTGGTTAAATTGTTATTCGGGGGAGAAGTTTGATGTCAGGGAGATGTGTTGGATGCCAGCTAAATATTTGGGCAACAATTGAATAAACTGCTTCGGAGGATTGGATGATTTTTAAAACTGATCTAATTGACAATAGTATGGTTATAAAATCTACATTGATGTTAGACAATGATCCAAACAAAGGAGAGGAGGTGCTTGCATGGGCACCAGTTGCTAATAAAGAGCTTATTAGATAACCGCATGATTATGATAGCTAACAAAGAACAATGTAGATATCCTCATGATTGTAAGGATTGCTAACAAAGAACGATGTAAATTGTTTCAATATGTAGAAGCATAAATTTGGAAACAAAGAGTCCGAAGTATAAGCATTATTTGCGGAAATTACGTAGATATCTTTACTACAATTTGCAACTCATATTTTTAGATCGCGATATTAAAATCCGCGACACTCCCGACCGAAGGAGCTAAATGCTTTAGTTCGTTGGACAGCTTTGGTTGATTGCTTCGCCTTATAGCGCTTCTAGTTCGTAGAGCAATTGGTTCTTGTTCATTGACATTTTGCACTGATTTGTTAAACATTGTTGGTTGAGGGTCAATTTCCTCACCTTTGACTTCCAGTGGGTATAACATATTCACCGGTCTGTTGAGTATTTTTCCTTTCGGTAATTCTATCGAGACACTTCTCACTTCTCCATCCTTTCCTGTTTTGATTTCTCTTATTCTGGCTAGTTTCCACATGCCACGGGGAATTTCTGGTTCATTTAGTAACACAATCTCTCCCTCGTGGGGAGTTCTTTTTACTACATCTCTCGGAGAAGAGTGTTCCCTTTGTGCTCTTTCTTTAAGAGTATTTAAATATTCCTCTTTCCATATTTCCCAGAAGGCATCGAGGGCCTTTAGTGTATTTGACCAGTATTGAATGAGTTTTTCTCTCGAATCCAATTTATGAGGGATAAAATCATCCATTTCATTCTTGTTTTTAGCAGGCATGATTAGATGCGCATTCGGTAGTATAAAGTCAATTGGACGCAATATGATACAATCATCAAAATTTACGTAAGTTAGTGGTCGAGTATTCAAAATACTTTCCACTTCCGCTACTAGCGTAATCAATTCCCGTTCCCATAATAACTTTCTGCCGATGGCTCTTTTCATTGCCCTTTTTGTTAACCCAATAAGTCGCTCATATACTCCTCCGTTCCAAGGCGCCTTTGGTATTATATTTTTCCAGATCATTTTCCTTTCCGCTAGGAATTCATTTAATTGTTGTTTCACAATGATTTTAAAAATTAACTGGAATTGACCAGCGTTGTCGCTTAAGATTAATTCTGGAAAGCCTCGTCTTGCTGTAAATCTTCTGAAAACATGTAAAAAGCTTTCGGCTGAAAGAGTTTCTACTACTTCTAGATGTACAGCTCTTGTTGTGAAACATGTGAATAGTGCTACCCATCTTTTTGTTAGCCCATTATCACTCCTGATATTCACAGGACCTAAATAGTCTAGTCCTACTCGCGCAAAGGGTCTTGATCTTGTGGTCCGAGATGCTGGAAGATCAGCCATAGTTGGTAATTTGAATGGTTTAGTTGTCCAGCGTCTGCACTTCATGCACTTATTCAAGATTCGTTTGACTTCCGTTCTACCTTTTGGGATCCATATCGTCGATCTCAGATTTGAGAGTGTATGAGCAATTCCAGCATGATACAGTTGTTCATGTCGTTGCTGAATAAAGAGTTCAGTTATGGTGTTGTGTCTCGGGAGATATATTGGGTGTAAGTTACTCTCTTTCATTTCAGAGTTAACTACGCGGCTTTTGTATCTCCATAGTTCGTTATCATAGAACAAATTCCATTTGATTATTTCATCTTTGGTAACTCCTTCTGACTGTGCTTGTTTGAATAGCACAATTTCTGACAACTCGTAATCCTGTGTTGTCAATATATTCTTTTCTTTCGTTGCCATCTTTAGCCAAGGAATTTCCCTTTTCATTGTTAATCTTATGAATTTCAGAACCCAACCAGTTGTTCTTATTAATCTTGACCATTTGCTAAAACGACTAGCATCTAAGATTCCGAAATGTTTGTTTATGATAATTGGTTCTGTGATGTGGGCCACAATTTCTTCATCCTGGTAATCCTCATTGTAATTGTATTTCCACTGTGGCCATTTTGATTCATTTTCTGTTAACCACTTTGGTCCTTTCCACCAAAGATCATATCCTTTTAGTTTATTCGGAGAGATTCCTTTTGTAGCTATATCAGCTGGGTTTTGTTCACTTGGGATATATCTAAAATGGATTTTCGCCTTTCGTATTTCTTCTACCCTATTTTGTATGAACGTTGGTAGTAAACGGGAACTATTGTGAACCCAATGAAGCGCACATTGAGAATCGGACCATAAAATTGTTATCACGTCCTCAAGCTCTTTTTGTTTTAATACGAATTGTACCATTCTCACTCCGATGAGTATTGCCAGTAATTCTAATCGAGGTATTGACATTCCTTTAATTGGCGCAATTCGGGATTTAGCAAACACTAAGAATACTTCTTTCTTGAGTTCGAATGTATAAAGCTGCTGAGTATGCAGCAGTTGATGCGTCAGTAAAAACATGAAATTGTACTTGCTTGGAACAATTTGTTGTGAATCTTGGTAGATCCTTTAGTTTCTTTGGCCATTCGTTCGTGAGTAATTTCCACGTGGTTTCATCTTCCTCACTTATAGTTTGATCCCATGAAAGGTTCTTTTTCCACAAAGTTTGGAGAAACAATTTGAATCTTATCAGTATAGGAACTATGAATCCTAGTGGGTCATATTGTGAGGCTACGAATTGCAATACAATTCTTTTAGTTAATTTCTTACCAAACCATGGTTTTAACGTTACTTGAATGATATCTTGTTTGTGGTACCAATTGAGACCTAGAATTTTTTAATTGAACTTACCTCTGCTCGATCTTGTACCGGAAGTTTTTCATTGACTTCTTGGTCGTTAGAGAGAAATTCCCGTACATTCATTGATGCTTCATTGAATATAATTTTAATTTCCTTATAATTGGAAAGAGCTTCGTTGGTTCCTTTGGTTGGTATTATAATGTTATCGACATAGAGATTTTTCCTTAACTCGAGTGCGATTTTGCTTTTACAAGTTTCCAAATGATAATTGAGTGTAGCGGACAATAAAAATGGAGATGATACAATTCCAAATGGAACTCGTTGGAAACGGTAACAACTTACGTTTTCTTCGTTAACTGGACTTCGAATGTCTTTCAACCAAAGAAATCGAGTGCAGTTTCTATCTGTTGGATGCAATTCTATTTGCAAGAACGCCTTTTCTACGTCTGCTATTATTACATTTTTCATTGTACGGAAACGTAGCAAAACTCCAACCAAATCAGGGAGTGTTATTGGTCCCCGATATAAAACATCATTTAAACTTTTCATTCCTTTACAATGAGCTGATGCATCATAAACTATCCTCAGATTTGTCGTGGTTTTATTTGGTGTTATTACTTCGTGATGAGGCAGATAATGAATAATACCAACTTCATTCATTTCCGATGACACTTTCTCAATTATATTGGAATTGAGTTGTTCTTCAATAGTTTGATTGTATCGACTTAGTAATTGAGGTTTCATTTGAAGCCTCCTAATTAACGACTTTAATCTTCCAAGGCAAAGTCCGAAATTATCGCTTAGTTTGTTCTTTGAATCTTTCCAAGGCCAACAAACTTGATATCTTCCCTTGTCCCTAGTGATAGTTTGTTTAAATTGCTGCAATGCTTTTTCATCATTGTCAGAGTTTATTTTGTCTTGTATACCCATTATTTCCAGTTTCCAAAAGTGATCTAAGTCTGGAATATTGACGGCATTGACTTGAGAAATCGGACTTACTGATGTGGTTTCTGAAATACTGTCGTGTATTTCATTTATATACCCACTTCCAGCTATTATAGGTCCAACCTTTGTATGGATCAATGAAAATCCTGATTTTAAGTTCTCTGCTTGGTCAAACTGGATAAACTTGAAGAAGTGATCCGCACCTATGAGTATGTCCGGTTGTTTCCATTTGTTTTTGAAATTACTAAACTGATTTCGTTTGTCTATCATCAACAATTCCTTTTTGTTTAGATTAACTACTTGCAATTCATTCGTCAAGTGGTTAACTGTTATTACATCTAATCGGATTATTTCTTTATTTCCAATTTTTACTCCGATTTCAGTTTTAGTAGTGATACACGTTTTTGGCGTCTTATCACCAAATGAAGCAATTTTTATTTCCATCTCGTTAGTTTCTTGTAGATTCAATCGATAAGCCAAATCCTTTGATATGAACGATAATTGAGAACCAATATCGAATAGAATTAAAGCCTTTTGTTGGATTTTTGGGCGATTTGGATTGGTTACATTTATTTCCTTACATAACAGTAAGGTTCGCTTTTTCCATTGATTTCCTTTTTCGGTAATGGAGTTAGCGATTGTGACTGAACCCAACCTTTCTTTGTTGGAATCCACTGCTTGCGTGAGTTCCTTGTAGTTGTTGGGACACAGTGCTGTATTGTGTGGACTTTTACAATGGAAACACAAAGGTTTCCCTTTTTTACAATCACTTGTTGCATGTCCTTTTCGTAAACATTTGAAACATGCAGTGATTTCTCTCAAACGTTCCATCCGGAGTTTGAGAGTGGGATAGATGTTACATTCATTGTTCCAGTGGTCCTTATTGCAAAATACGCATGGTTTCCTTTTCCCATTTATAGAAATTTTTCCTGGAACCTTTTTTGATTTGATTGTATTATCTCCCTTTGTTTGGTTGATTGTGGCGAAAGCTGACGTTTCGCCTCTAACATTATTTTTGTTTGTTTTCTTCTCCCTTGTGTCTGCTTGACTTCTAGCAACTTCTTCATTTCTTAGAACTAGTTTTGTCAGGTACTGCCGGATATCCTTAACTGACCAACTCGTCGAATCCTCTTTCAATTGGTATAATTTATCAATTATCCACGCTGGTAGTTTATTTTCAATTGTAATTTCGATGCTTGAATGCTCTAAATTTTCACCTATAGCTTCCAGTTGTCGAAATGTTCTCTCCATGGCTTCTATGGTTGCTTTCCACTCTCGGTCATTTTTTTGATGGTATTCAACTCGTTGTAGAGTGATTTCTTTATAAGGAAAGGTTTACCATATTTCTCTTTTAGTAAACCTATTATAACATCGTAGTTTTCTGGCGCTATATCATAACCTCTTACAGATAACAAAGCATCTCCTTTAAGACATGATATCAGATAGTTTAACTTTTGAATATCTGGGATGCTTTGCTCATGGACTGCTGCCTTGAAACTACACCAAAATTGCCTCCACAATTTTGGATCCCCACTAAACGTTATTAGTGGTAATTGAGGAAGTTTTATTTCTGCTTGATTTGTGTGAATCATACTATTCTTTGGAAATGATTCTTTGACCTCTTCTTGTTTTAAATGTTGTAGTACCGAGCAATATTCATCAGTATGTATTTTAAGGGTAATAATAGTTTCTCTTGTTCTAGTGATTAAACTTAAAATACCTTGTGGATCGTCAACCATATTGGCGTATTTCGTCTCCTCTTCCTTTCTCCTCGTTGCTATTGTCAAGCTCTGAATATTATCCAGCCAATTTTGATTAGCTGTTTCGAGTAACCCAGCATAATATTCGAGATGTGCGATCTTCTCCTTGACGATTCGCAATTTAATTTCGTATTGATGCTGAAGTTCCCCTCGTGATAGTGTTTGAGACGGGGAGGTCAGATCGAGTTCACTTGCTTCTTTAAGAAGTTCTAGAGTTCTCGACTTCGATAATTCGCTTCCTTTTCTTATACTGTCGGACATGTCCCGGCTCGTGGCACCAAAATTGTAGTGGAAGCAAAAAAATGTTTTTGGAAACAAACCTTTATGATTTGGTTAAATTGTTATTCGGGGGAGAAGTTTGATGTCAGGGAGATGTGTTGGATGCCAGCTAAATATTTGGGCAACAATTGAATAAACTGCTTCGGAGGATTGGATGATTTTTAAAACTGATCTAATTGACAATAGTATGGTTATAAAATCTACATTGATGTTAGACAATGATCCAAACAAAGGAGAGGAGGTGCTTGCATGGGCACCAGTTGCTAATAAAGAGCTTATTAGATAACCGCATGATTATGATAGCTAACAAAGAACAATGTAGATATCCTCATGATTGTAAGGATTGCTAACAAAGAACAATGTAGATATCCTCATGATTGTAAGGATTGCTAACAAAGAACGATGTAAATTGTTTCAATATGTAGAAGCATAAATTTGGAAACAAAGAGTCCGAAGTATAAGCATTATTTGCGGAAATTACGTAGATATCTTTACTACAATTTGCAACTCATATTTTTAGATCGCGATATTAAAATCCGCGACAATACCTCCATTTTTGGCTTCTTTGCTGTTTCAGCATTACCAATCTCAGTTTCCGATCCGCAACGTTTGAAAGACTATTCATTTCGTATATCACCTTCTTCTTTCTCATTACCATAGAATTCGCTGGTCTTCAGTAGAAGCATCCATCATAGTATATGAAATAAATTCTAGAAATCATCGTTTACTATAAAATGTAATCGTTACACTACACGGATATTTAACCCTTACGATGTAGTCGGACATCCGGATTTGCATTGTCACGATCACCTTCTTCGACATTAAGGCATCTTGTGGTAAAAGATTCATCGCCGACCGACTGCATTTGCACACCTAGCACATGCGGTAAATGTCGTAAGTTCTCTCCATCACTCCTCTTAAATATTTTTTTTAGTATATAAAGATGAGCCAAGCTCAAATTTTGCAGAATTATCTTTCAGAACTTCCAAAAAAACATTCTGTTCAAAGCAGTGCAGAAATGTTCCATAATATTCTTCGTTACTTCGAACTTACTGAATCTTCCTCAAAAATTCTGGAGTATTCTCATTATTAGCATTTGAGGGATCAATGTGAAGTCGATAATGCGGTCCAAAAGATTCGAAGTAATAGTTGTATGGAAGATCTGCAAAGCTACTTCAATCGGTCCATTGTAATCAAATCCATTGCTTCAACACAGTAGGTTTTAAGAAATCTGGATAACATTTCAAAAACTCTGATAATTAAATACAAATATACCGTTAGAGACTTCCATATCAATGGCAATTGAAGTCTCGTAAGTCCAGCATCGAGCCACATTTCTAGGTGTGTAACCACCTAACATCTCAGAGGAATATGTCGTTCCCGGAAAAATCTGGCACAAGCACATGACCTGAATAGACAGTTCAAATCGAAATGTGTTGTGGGTGAAAAAAAAAATAATATTGTTTCTGTTTTATCGAGATAGCTAGAAATTCAGGAGAAATGAAGCGAATATTAGTAAGAATTTCATGCTTCAAGAAAAAAAAATGTATATATTACCTCTCAAAGTAAGATTGAAGGTGCCTAAGCGATCATCGTTCAAAGAATCAGCTCCATTTTGCAGAACTACAGCACATAGTTGGAATGTTTCCATAACTCTTTCCATGATCTGTAACATGCAACATTAACTCTAAACAAGTGGAAAATTAAAAATGGTCATAACTAACTCATCAAATCTATGACTCTCGAAAACAGATAAATCAATTTCAAAACAGCTATGTCTGCCACGATTTTTGTTTGATCTGGGTTGACAAACAGAAAAGCTTCATTTTATATCCCGAACAAAAAGGCAATGTATGTTGCATTATCTTTTGATATAAAAATTTACCGGAACAAAATGCTTTGATATGACTCATCAGTGATACCATCTCTCAAAGGTACATTAACTGCATAATATTTTCCTCTTCCAGCACCAGTATCTTTCAGTCCTCCTGTTCCCAGGGAAAAATTACCATATTTATGAAAAGAACATGTCATTACCCGATCCGTAGTATAGAAAAAGCCTCCTCAACACCATCACCATGATGTACATCAATATCAACGTGAAGCACTCTAAAATAAATTGTTTGTATATTTCAGTAGTTATGCTATAGCAATTTGCAGCATATAAAATGATAAATTCCGACCAGTATCTTTTTCTGACTAGTAAGTAGCTTTTGATTCGCCTAAACAGACTAATAAATATTAATCAGAAAATTGTGAAGCAACATGACAAAATTGAAAAATGCTTGTAGAATAGCATTATCAATAGTAAATAGAGATAACAGAGTGAACATTAAGGCAGTACAGAAAAAGAAAGAATCAATTTCTGAACCTATATATCATCATTATTTTTGATTAGCACTTTTTTTGACATACCTAAAGAACCACCACATGAGATCTGGCAAAATTCAAATAATGCATCAAAAACTGAACAATCTTCACCGACGTTAACTGAAAAACAACTGGTTAAAAGAACGAATATTCCTTATACAGTATATATTAACTAAAATTGATTTTCAAGCACTAATTCTAACACTACAAAGTTCCCTATTAGAAAAAGAACTTCAAAGCAATGTAAATAAATAAAAAGAAAAAAAAAATAAAATAGCTATTTACATTTTAACATTTGTTTGTTGAATTGTTTCAAATTATTTGGTGCAGCCGTTCGCAAAAACATCATGTATTCATTTATGTGAAATCGCGTCATCTCTTCGAATGTTGCTGGGAACAGAAGCAAACATGCACTGCTACAACAACCCCGAAACTCATGTAAGCAAATTTAATTCCATATTTTTAAATCACTTATAGGTCGGATTCCAATAATCTGGCAATTTCAACATCACCGTAAGAGAAGTTAAATTTGTATATGTTCTTGATCTTATTAGTAACATTGTCGGTTTACTAAAAAAAGATCAAGCATACATAAACTTCCAGATTCCTATAGAGCAAGAGATGATGAGTCATTCGAATACGATGAAGCTTCATTACATGACCTTGTCCGTAGTAATAATTCCCAACGTATGTTACAATAATATAAATAATTCTATCTCTAAATCATTTTAAAAAATTCAAGTATACTCTTCAAATGAAGCTTCGAGTGAATTCAAATTATCACATATCATGTAATTACGTAGTTTTCAAAAACTAATCAGTAATCCATCATAAACTAGTATCAGCGTTGAAAGCGATATAAAACTGATGTGCTACTGTTAACGATAAAATTATCAAACAATTACTTTTGCAATATTGTTTTTATCCACATTCAAAAAAATTTTTGGATGTTATCGATCAGAAAGCAATGAGGAATACAAGAGAAACTTCTGCAAATTAGCTTCAAAACTGATTCTCAAATTTTTGGAAAATTGAAAATAAATAAAATGTTTCATGCCATCATAGTAATAAGCTACACGACATTTGTTGTGATCTTGCACTGACATCGGCATACTGTACAATGAAGCAAAAGTGTAAGGCAATATCTTTCATCTCACTTTCTCACTGATCTTTTGGAACTTTGTGACCTAAAAATGTCTGTCAATAAATGAGGTAAAATGATTGACGTCACGCATCAAAAAAAAAAAAGAGTGAACACTAAATAATCAAACTTGAAACACCTGCCTACAAACATTTGACCAAGAGTGACAAATAACAGCGCAAATTATATGAATGAGGCCAAAAGAGTTTTGCACAATCTTCAATAAATCATCAGAATCATGTCGTGTCACACAAAACAGCAAAAAAGAAGTAACATGACTGATGAGTATTACCATATACACCAAGAACATGAAATCTTCATCTTAAGATGATTCTGTATCAAAGACATACAGCGTGCAAGATGCAGTATGCAGTGTACGGATGCGGATGCAATTACAGCAATGATTTATGCAGTTAAAATATGTCACTCTTAGCATATTCATACAAAATATAACAAAGAAAAGTCACTGAGAAAAAGTCACTCACTCAACTCACCCACACACTTGCATAGATATGCGCACGCGTGTGCACACATAAACACACGCAAAACATTCACGACACGTATACACACATGGACATAAGCACACGCACGCATACACATGCATGCCAAAATGTCCTTTATAGATATTGTTATATTTGGATAGAAATGGTATGAATTAATCTATTATATTAGTAGAGAAATAGTATGAATTAATCAAAATATTTTCTAGTGATATTGTTGTATCTGTAGAGAAACGATATGAGTTAATGAATTAATCAAAATGTCTTCTAGTGATATTGTTTTATCAGTAGAGAAATGGTATGAGTTAATGAATAAATCACAATGTCTTCTAATGATATTGTTTTATCGGTAGAGAAATGGTATGAGTTAATGAATAAATCACAATGTCTTCTAATGATATTGTTTTATCGGTAGAGAAATGGTATTAGTTAATGAATAAATCACAATGTCTTCTAATGATATTGTTTTATCGGTAGAGAAACGATATGAGTTAATGAATTAATCAAAATGTCTTCTAATGATATTGTTTTATCAGTAGAGAAATGGTATGAGTTAATGAATAAATCACAATGTCTTCTAATGATATTGTTTTATCGGTAGAGAAATGGTATGAGTTAATGAATAAATCACAATGTCTTCTAATGATATTGTTTTATCGGTAGAGAAACGATATGAGTTAATGAATTAATCAAAATGTCTTCTAATGATATTGTTTTATCAGTAGAGAAATGGTATGAGTTAATGAATAAATCACAATGTCTTCTAATGATATTGTTTTATCGGTAGAGAAATGGTATTAGTTAATGAATAAATCACAATGTCTTCTAATGATATTGTTTTATCGGTAGAGAAATGGTATGAGTTAATGAATAAATCACAATGTCTTCTAATGATATTGTTTTATCGGTAGAGAAATGGTATGAGTTAATGAATAAATCACAATGTCTTCTAATGATATTGTTTTATCGGTAGAGAAACGATATGAGTTAATGAATTAATCAAAATGTCTTCTAATGATATTGTTTTATCAGTAGAGAAATGGTATGAGTTAATGAATAAATCACAATGTCTTCTAATGATATTGTTTTATCGGTAGAGAAATGGTATTAGTTAATGAATAAATCACAATGTCTTCTAATGATATTGTTTTATCGGTAGAGAAATGGTATGAGTTAATGAATAAATCACAATGTCTTCTAATGATATTGTTTTATCGGTAGAGAAATGGTATGAGTTAATGAATAAATCACAATGTCTTCTAATGATATTGTTTTATCGGTAGAGAAATGGTATGAGTTAATGAATAAATCACAATGTCTTCTAATGATATTGTTTTATCGGTAGAGAAATGGTATGAGTTAATGAATAAATCACAATGTCTTCTAATGATATTGTTTTATCGGTAGAAATGGTGTGTGAGTTGTCGTTGATATTCGAATTGTTGCAATACAGTAGGAAGATTAATAAACCTTTATTTTTTGAAAATGTAATATGAATAAAATCGAGGAATAAAAAAGAGAGGAAATTTATAATAAAAGAGAAGACCGGAGGAATTGATATTGGTTAACAGATTAGTAGTCCACAATGATCTTCATGATTGTTAGAATTGAATTTATATGAGTGAGGATTGGCGTGTCTAGGATAAAAATCATATGTGTAAAGAATTGAAAGTGTTTACAACGAAAAGATTAAAATGAAAGCTAACTTTAATTTTACAAAAAAAGTATATGTGTAAAGAATTGGAAATGTTTACAACGAAAAGAAGAGATGATTTATGATAGTATGAAATTAGTTAGAAGTTTTCGCGAAATTATAATTCGCGACATGAGTTAATGAATTAAAAATGTCTTCTAGTGATCTGTAGAAAAATGGTATGAGTTAATGAATTAATCAAAATATCTTCTTGTGATATTGTTATATTGGTAGAGAAATGGCACGAATTAATAAAAATGTCTTCTAGTGATATTGTTATATCTGGAGATAAGTGGCATGAGTGAATGAATTAATCAAAATGCCTTCTACTGATATTGTTATATTTATTTTAATCTTTATAAGAAGTTTTGTCTTTCGTTAGAAGTATTAATCATAAGTTTAATTATAAAACAGATCATTCGGACCAAAATAGTTGGACAACATCTGTGCAACAAATGCAACCTGATACACAGAGTCGATTTCAGGAGTATGTCGTTTCATGTTTATTAAATATAAATTTAGTAAGAAAAGTGCATTCCAGATCATGCTGTAACTAAAGGTTTAAAATATGATTTTTGGATATGTTGATCTTTTAAATTAAATTAAAATTAAATTTGTATTTTTAGATATGATCGGGGTTATTCTGACGATTGTACAGTGTTGAGAAGCATTCCATCGAACAAGTTTTTTTCTCATCTTCCTAATAAAGAAGTTTCACAGGTCCAGTTATTAACATGAACTTTTTTTTCATCCCGCTATAAATTAGTTACAAATTATTACTTAAATTGTGCTTATTGATATCGTTCTCCTCATCGGGATTAATTTCTAAATCTTCTTATTTTTATATTTAATTTCAGTTTCGTGATAAATCCTCAGATTATAATAAATCCCCTGTAATTTGCTAATTGATAATCAAGTTGTTGTAGTTGTCAAAACAAACACAAACTGATGAAGACTGGTTGGAAAACTTATTTGATGAATTGGGATGTTATAATTCGGTAATAATTATTTCAGCTTGTAGTTTATAAACTAAATCAATTAGGAGAATTTGGCTTAGTATAATGTTTTCATTTTTGAAATAGATCTAGAGCTGTTTGAGATTCTCGAAACTGTATTTTGAAGTTCAAAGTAATCTAATTACTGCGACCGCATAAATATATTTGCATGCAAACTTCACACAATTTTAAGGATTTTAGGCAGAATCATAAATTAATTTAGTGCTTTAACTCATTTATTATATACCAAAACATGGAATGGTCTTTTTTTTTTCTGACTCTAATGGATTTCCTTATTTTATTTCAATAATTTTTCTAACCGATTTGCAAGTTCTTAATTTCTAATACTTTTCAGAGCAGGAACCCACTACAAAAACTAGTGAAAGTGATAAAATTACTGTTGGATATACGATCTCCAAATCCAGTTTTGGTTCGATTTTTTGTAATTTCTATAATCTTATTTTCTCTTAGTTGGTTGTACTTAATTGTTTGAGTTTACGGAATTTCTAAGAGGTTTTTCTTTTTTTTTTTTTTTAAGTTAAGTACATTAGTGCTGCGCTGTGTAAAGTTTTAGCAAAATTTATTTATTTTTATTATAGACTTTTTATTATAAAATTATTTTCATTATAAACTGTTTAACTTCTGAAGTTGTCTTATTAAAAATCACAGTGCTAGTGTTTGAATGTTTTGAGTGCTCGAAATATTGTATGATTGTGTAGGATGTAGAAAGGAAAAGAAAAAGAGAAACTCTCACGTGTATTTTAGCTCTCAGCATTACCGCAACTTGTTGGCTCATTTTACGGTACTCCACTAAATCCAGCAGAAGATCAGAATTATCGGAAGACATGGCGAGAAATTGTGAGAGATTATTGTAGTGCAGAAATACTTATTGCACCGTTACCGAATGGTGAGGTTAGTAAAAGCACTAAAATATTAATTGTATGTGAAAAGATTGGTAAATACTGAAACTTCCATACTAAAAATATTTCATATTGTTAAACAAAGTTCTGAAAAGCACATTTGATAAATGACATTTATAAATTTTCTCTGATCTAATGTTTTGGACTTCTAAAGTTTTTGCTGTATTTTTTTTTTTTTTAATCTTTATCTTAGAATAATCTCGAAATCATTTATAGGAAATATTGATTAAGAAATAATGTTATTGCTGATTGGTAAGAAATTTCATGGGATTTCAACTAAAGAATATATTAATTTTGCAAGTGCCCAGTGGTTCCAATATTCCCGAACTTTATTTTTGTGATATGTATTTGTTTTTAATTCTCGTCCAATGTTGTATTTTTAGGTTGTTAGTTGTGTCCAAAAAACCAACTAATAACTAAATGCTGTAAGTCGACAAGTCTTTGCTTCCAATTATTTATTCCTAGGATAAATGTACGAGGTTTGAAGTATGAGTTTTCTTTTTTCCCTGAAGCATTTTTTTTTTTTCAGTTTATAGGTGAAGATTTACGGTTATGGCTGAAAACAATAAAAGTTTTGAAAATTACTAACTGTGTTTTCTTACTGTTGTATTGATATGTATTGGAAAAAATATAGTAATAAAACTTCTCGAAAGTGTGCTTTTAGAACTTTTTGTGTCTTTTCCCTATTTAAAAATTTTAATATGATTGAAAAAAGATGTTTATTTTTGCAAAAACATAAGCAGAATCTTGTAATGCTTCCCGTTCTTTATGTTCTTTTTTGCAACTTATATTTTAATTTGGATTCTTTTTGGTAATTACGATGGCTTTTTTTTTTTTCATTGGATTTTATATGTTTTTTTTTCATTGAATTTAAATAAAAAGTATTACAATCGTATGGTTTTCGAATAAAGCTCCCCAAAAAAAAAAAAGAAAGACGGTATGTGGTGCGTTTTTATTTTACGCGACATATCTGGGTGACATAATTTATCAATAAAAATAGATATTAAAAGTTAATTTAACATCGAATGTTGACAGTAATGGCAAGTTGGGGAAAAGTTTTGTGTTTTAAAGAATGACTGGTATGTTTCTGTTGATCTTTGCATGTATATATATATATATATATATATATATATATATATATATATATATATGTGTATGTATGTGTGTATACCTGTCACATTAGCATTACTCAAACCTGTCAAATTAAAAAAACTGTCAATTAGCTATAAACTCGGACTGATTTTGTTACACTGAGCAATTGTAAACTTAATTTCCCATTTTTATTATTTTTTTTTTAATATCAACGTTTGTTCCTTTTGTTAACACAAAAATAAACTTAAAAATGAACTTTTGTATTCATTGTATCTTTTACAAATTATTTTTTTTCGAAAATATCTTCGAACAGATTTTACTTCTGTCCCATAAATTGCATTTAAATTTGGATGAGAGAATTATGTTGAGTTTAAATGAACTGTTATGAATAAACAATTACAATGGAGCGAAGACATTTCGTAAGATTGTGACAGTTATCATTTTAATTCTTCCACATCGGACCTTAAGAATATGACTGAAATTTTAACCGAAATATATAAGTAAAAATTGTAACTAAGATTTCCAGCAAACTATACTAGCTGAGAAAGTTGTTAAATGGATAAATTTCAGTGATAAGTTGAGATGGTAAGGTTTAAGCTTAAATGTTCAGCGCATAAGTTTAAGTGAATTACCTGTGAGTAAAAGATGCATATTTATCATTGTTAAATAATTGATAATACTGATAAATATGCATACATGTTGTATTCCGATGATTGTTGAGTGTTTTTTTGTTTCTGAGTGGATTTATCAAATAATCAATGGAATTATTGCATAACGAAAGAATTATTTAAAAATTATTTAAACAATTGGAGTAGTCTAAACGCAAAGAATTAATTTTTCTTTGCTTTTTAAAACTTTTTTAAATTCATTTTGCTGTTTTAGATCAAAATTATACGCCCAGAAGTTTGTTTTGTTTTATTTTTTTCATATGAAGTAGAAAAATAATGTTTCGCACGGAATAAAAGTTTCTGCCAAAACAACAAAAAAAAAAAAAAAAAAGAAAAAACGACAATTCATTTATGAAAAGAGAAATTGAGAAAGAAAATGGAAAAGAAAACATGATAAGAGAAATGAAAATAAAAAGAGAAATTTTAATGATTAATTGAAACTTTTTAAAATTTCCTTGATGATTAATTGAAATTTATAGCAATTAAACGATAAATTTAGAAAACATTCTGCTGTTTCTATCATTTTATTTTTTACAATTAAATACTAAGGTTTCAGAAATAAAACAAAACAAAAGAAGTGATATCATGTATTTTTTTAAAGAAAAAGACTTTTTTAACTTTTTTATGATTAAATAATTTTCTGGTACATACGTATAGCTACAAAAGTATTTCATCTAAGTAAAAAGTTAAACTTTCGTTTTGCCTTCATTTTATCCCAAACAATTTGTGATTAATGAAATGAATGTTACGGTGGAACAAAAAAATTTTTAAAAAGTGAAGAAAAACAATTTTTTTTCATTTCAAATTTTTCATCTAAAATGAATTTAATACATAACTTTGTATATTGTTCATCGCAAATATATAATGTTAATTAATTAATTAAATAATTAAGATATTTATATTTCAGATGATTCTGCAGCTACACGTATGTACTAGAAAATTATTAAAAAAATCCAAAACTTTTTTTTTTCATACCTTTCAAAGAAACACTAAAATATTCTTCTTGTTTTTTTTATTTGATTACCTTATGGAATACCGGTATGAAATGAAAATTTTTTTCTTCATGTCTCTTTCTTCTTTCCTTTTATTGCACGAAATTTAATTTCCTCAACATTAATAGAAGATTTACCGCAGAATTAGCATTGGTATTTTACATTCCTAATAAAGTATCATTTGCGTGATACTTTTTTTTTCTATAATAATACTTCTTTCATACTTTCAAGTGATAATTAATTAATGAATAATAATAATATCATTTACCAACTAATAATTTATGATAACCATTTGATAATTGGTTGAAATGATTTCAATTCATTTCTTTTTCAATTCACATTTAGTTAGACAGAAAACTGAATATTTTTGAAACAACTCCTCGGAAAATAATTTTATTAAAGTGAAGTATGACAACTTTTTTCCTGTTCCTCACTCAATCAAATTTAATTTCCGAATTGAATTTAACTGACATTTTTTCTTTTTCAAAAATATCGAAATAATGTGTGCATTTAAATTTAATAAGATTAGATTTAAAATGAATTAAATTGAATTAAATTCAATCAATTTAATTTCCATTTCCGTTTCCATTAATGATACTTGTTTCATTGAGTATCATTATTGTTTTCAAAATAAAATAAGCACTAATAATTTAAAATATATTAGCTGATTAAAATTTGTATCAGTTGTTGTATTATTTTATTACTTTTAAGTTTTTCCTTTTCTTTTGCATTCCGTAACATAATTGGAATTAAACTTTCAACAAGCAAATTCCAAATTTCAACTTCCAACTGCTTAACATCATATTTAAAAAAAAATAGCATGCAAGTGCTAAAAATGCTTTAATTTTTTTTCTTTCGTTTCTTTTTTTAACTTCAATTTTTGTTATGTTAGGATAATTTTCTTTTTAAATGCTTTCTTGCAAAATGCCAAAAGATGCATCTCTTTAAATAGAAACATGTAACAATATTTAGTGATAAATGTAGTTTCATTCGTTGATAAAAATATCAGCAAATTATCAGTTACTTTTTGGAATGGAAATATTAATAAATCATTAGTTACTTTTTGGAATAAAAATAATAATTTGTATGTCTGTCTAAAATATTTTTCTTACGTACTTGATATTTTTGAAATTTGTAATCAGTAAACATGATTGCAAAACAAGTGATGCAGTAACAAACGAAGTTAATAGTACTTTCTTATCATGATTGAGATGAAAAATTGAGTAGTAATAAAGCAAAAGAGAGAGAAAAAGAAAGAGAGAAAGAAAGAAACGAGTTGTTGTTATCTATTACGTTTGCTTGTTCTTACCATCAATTTTAATTAAAATTTGCAAATGAAAATTGCTTTTAAAAAGTTGAATTTGAAAAACTTTCAAAAGTTTTACTCATTTTATTTTCCATTCTTTTATTTCGTTTTTTTTTTTTTTTTTTTGTTGCTCTAATAATAATAATTATTTCTTTGTTCTGTTCAGAAAAAAGAAAATGAAAAAAAGAATTAACTGTGTATAAATATTAAATTTATCTAATGAAGTAGAGAAAAACATAAAAAAGCAAAAAAAAAAAAGAAGAAATGCGTGTTTAAAAGAGAAATTGAATTAGTTATTATTTGCGCATCATTTTTGTCTTTGGTTTTGTTTTTCAGAAGCATTCATTAAAAGAAATGATGCTACTTTTGCGCTTCAGCAAACTTTCATGGCGCTATCAGCAACTGCTTCTTGCACTTCTTTTAGCAGCAACAATATGTTATGCTACTCCAATGAAATATAAATATGATCCATTTGTGATGGATGTTAATACATTCCTCCATGCAAAACGAGAATCCGGTCTTCTTTCCGCTGGCGCATTAATGAATGATGATGATGAGAGTAGCATCAGGAATATTACCGCTTTAGTCCGTTCTAAACGGAGCTGTTGCGGTTGTTGTTGCTGTTGTTGTTGCTGGCATGTTTCATATTTAATTTTCATTAAATTTGATGAATGGAAATTTGCTTGAGAATCAATTTGACAATAATATCGAAAAATACAATTATTGAAAGTATAGAGAAGTAGTCAAAAGTGAACCTGGATTACAAACATATACTTTCAAAATTCATATACTCCAGATTTAAACTTAATATCATTTTATCATTTAAATCATAAATCAAAAGTTAAGAATGATTGAGTTATTGCTACTAATCCTATTACTATTATTATCATTATTGCTAGCTATTATCATAGCTACTACTACTAATAGTATAAAAATCTCAACCATACATATTAATAACGTAAAAATGTATGAACTAAAAAAAATTTTTTAATATTTTAACTTCTAATTATTGCTCATCCAAAGTTTAAATAATAAAATTCTTTCAAGTAAGTGGTACAAGAAAAAAGATTGGAACGTATTTAATAAAATTTTCAAAAATTAATTAATATCAGTTATCTTAAGCTGTTGCTGTTGTGGTAAAAAAAGAAAGCGATCAGTTAATGGAACAGAAATAGGTCAAGGATCATTGTCAAGACGTCGTCGTGCACTTCATGATCTGGAAAGATGGAACTATATGCAAAATACGAAACAGAATATTCGTAGTGCTCTTCTGGAATTGATTTAAATATCAGAAAATTAATTGTAACTGTTGCAATTATGAGTGAAACTTACTTTAAAATATTCTTTTGATAAAAAACTAAATGTAACTTTGATATAATTTTATTTCAAATTATATCAAAGATTTTTTTCTCTCTTGAAAAAGTATGATTTTAGTTCTTCAATTGAAGTACGAAAAAAAAATTCCGATAAAATTTATCTTATAAAACTTATCTTATTCACTAATTAAATCTTATTAAAATTTTCGTATCAGTACTGTTCATTTCATAGAAACTTACCTGCCAATATTATCATGTAAGAATAATCATTAGCCATTTGATAATGAAATTAAAGATAATGAATTTGTCCAGCAAGTATTGTTTATTTTACAAAAACTTGAATGCTAACATTGTCTGCCATATAAAAACTTAGCTGCCAATATTTTAGGTTTAATGAAAACTTATCTGCCAATATTTTCTGTTTTACAATTTTTTATATTTATAAAAACTTATCTGCAATATTATCCTGTGATGATAATTATTAATCATTTGATAATGAAGTCAAAGATAATGAATGTATTCAATTCTTCATGATGTAATGATATGCAAAATTCAATTCAACATATATTGTATTTCCATTTAGCTTTTTTCTAAATATAAATTTTTCCTATCCAATATGTCTTCTTGTCTTAAAAACATAATTCATGCATTTAATTTTTGAAAGGGTAAAATATTCTATAAAGGTCAGCAAACTGTAAATAAAGGTCAAGAAAAAAATAACATATGAACAAACCTAACAAAACTCTTTAATTTCAATTAATTAGTGAAGAGAAATTCTATGAATGAAATTTAACTAAATGATTTTATATTACATATCTTTAAGCTCTTCGAATTGAAACTAAGCACTCTCTCTCCGAAACAATATTAAATAAATGTTTGTTTTATAGTTTATTATTTAGCGAAAGAAATAGGATACAAAATCGAATGAAGTTTTAATCGAATCTTTTGTACTTAAACTTTTGCTATTTTTGAAAATGATTTGCTTATATATAATATTCTTTTTTATGAAATGCATATAAATTTTATATTTTTTAGTTCGAATTTCTGAAAAACTTTTATACATTATATTTCATTGCTGAGGAAAAGAAATTCAATTATTTTTTTGTCAGTTGAAATTTGAGCTAAATTTGAATCAATTTTGTTACTATAAAACAAATCTTATTTACTTATCAAGAAATAAATATAACTTACTAACCGCAATAGCATCAAATCTCTTTTACTAAGTTTTAAATTTTGGATACAAACTGAAAGAAACGCACCTTTGGTTTTAAAATCAAACTATTAATGCAAAAAAATGTAATAAAATATATAAAAAAAAATTTCTCATCTTTTTTCATTATTTAAATTTTAGATTAATTTTAATTAACTAAAAACTACAATTAGTTCTGATTAACTTTAATCTAATTATTCCGTTACTTCATAATGATATTAATATAAAGTATAAAACTTTCAACAAAAGTTACTTCTTGCATATGTAAAAAAAAAGAAATTATAATAGATAATCAAAGAAAATTTCTTCGCTCTTCTATTTTTAAAGGATTTACAATTATTTTTTCAGTATTTGAATTTTGTTTCATTTGGTTTAAAACTTTGATTTAAAAATAAACTGCATTTATAAATTATACATTAGTAATATTCTGAAATTAAAACATTTGAGAATAGATGAAAGAAAGAAATGTATTTAGTTAATGGACTATTGCCTTAATAATTGCATAATTCAATTTTATGAATTTGTTTATTTGTTTGTTTGTTTGTTGTTTGACTTACATGTTTATTTATTTACTTATTCATTCATTTTTCCTCTTTTAATGACTAACATAACCTCTTCATCATTTATTCACCTCATTTGTAAAATAAATATTAAACAACCATAACAAAAATAACAAATGATAGGTAGGAAAGAATAACAATAATAGTTAGCAATAATAACAATAATAATAATAATAATAATAATAATAATAATAACAACAACAACAACGACAATGACAATGATGAATACCAAATCCAGATTGGAACATTAACGATTATAGCATCGTTGATGCTTAAGTGTATGATAATTGAAAAGGTAAATGTAAAATTTTAAGACTGGCTTATTTCATCAAAACAACATTAAAATTGATAATAGTGAGAAGATGAAATAAGCTTCCATTATAATTAAAACATTCCATATAAAAGGAACCAACAAAAATTAGTGGAAGTCATTCAAGTTAATTGCAACTTTTATCCATCCACAAATCTTTCATATTTACTTCTTATTTTCCTACTTTTCAATTTTATTTAGAAATAATTTTACATATAAAAAAAGTAAAGAAAATCCCACTGATTACTAATTTTCAGAAAAAAAAACAGCTGATAGAAGAATAAGTTCTGTTGTCCAGAATGCGGAATTGGTTTATCATTTTCCTGATCTTAAGTATTTCCATCAACACACATCTAACAAGGGCTAAAACGACAACTGCACCTAGACTGAAGAATGATCGCGCAATTGCTCCAAATCTAGAAATCGATAGTGAATTTGCAACTGTTCTAGATGATGCCATCAGATTAGCAGATGTGGAAACTGAAATTCAACGTGATTCTCTAATTCCAACTTCTGATTCGAAAATAAAACATGAGCTGGAGCATAATGCAGATGGAAGTGGACGAACAAGGCGCAGTTGTGGTGGTGGAGCAGGTTGTGGTAGTAGTTGTGGGTGCGGATGCGGATGCGGATGTGGATGTGGTTGCTGCCAGCGATCATGTTGTAACTCATGTACCACTTGTACCACAGTTACAATGTTTGTTTTCTACCAGAATTATTAATAACAGTTTCTTTAATCTTTTTTTATTGTATAAAAACATATGTTTATAAGTATGACGAGAACCAATCAATCCAATTTGCAAAGTTTACGCAAATTCAAATAGCTAAGAATGTCTTACTGACAAAGTGTCATTCCGTACTTTGATATTACTCCGCTGTTTCAACATGTTACTTTTCGTTATTCTCCTGAAATTACCAAAGATATTATAAAGAGCTCATAATAAAAGTTAAGCATGAAAATCGCAATGAAATATTTTTTTATTTTTTTTTAGTTGTTGCAAAACATGTTGTCAACAGTGTAATCAATCGTGTTGCGGATGTGGTGGATGTGGCGGAGGAAGTTGCGGTAACGACGGATGCGGAGGTCATAGGCGTAAAAAGCGAAATATCATGGAGCTTCTAGGAGGACATTTGCTACGTGACAAACGCTCACCGGTATGTATCACAAAAATAAATACGACAATAAATAATTCTATGTATATTTGGCATTGTATTTAATTACTTTTTAATACACTTTCAATAATTCTATAATTAATCAAATTTTTTTTGTTTTTGAAAATTTGATTTAGCATAAAGTGCAACAGTTTCAGAAGAATAACCGGAGACGTGCTACTGATAGTGTACCAATCAAGAAAACATTTAAGGTATTAATTAATAGATAAAGTTAACTTTCGATAGCACTAAAATTTTATTTTCAAGATATTCCATAAAAAAAGAAAAAAAACCATATAAAATCATTATTGATGCATGTCTGAAACATTAGTATTATTTTGATTGGCTAATTTAGTATGTTATTCATTTACGGTTATACCTAAACATATTAAATCCAGGTACTTAAATTATTTTATATCGAATTTTACTAAAATTTACCATCATAAGTTATCAGATTGTATTGAAAAATTTAAAACTCGAATGCATTGATAATGATTTTATTTTAGCACTAATCTTTAATAACTAACTTGTAGAATTCAAATTACTACCAGATAATGCATTTTAGGATTACTGCTGCTAAACTCAGGTTCACAATCAATTATAATCAGTAGCAGAAGTCAACATTCGGAAAAAAAAAATTATGATTCAGAAAATTTCTGATGTAAATTTCTGATGTAAATTTCTGATGGAAAATTTAAAATTGAAATTTCAGAATTTCAGCTTGACTTAATGCGTTTCAAGTACTACTATAAAAAAGGAAAAAAAGTGAAGTTCCAATAAATTTATATTTCAATTATCTAAAATATTAATAATTTGTAAAGAATAAATCATGCATGTTTCATTATTCATAATAAATTTTGCCATAAATTTTATAACCTGTCCATGATGTTTGAATAACGACCAAATAAATAAATCTGGCTTTAATTAAAATCAACACAAAATGTCGGGCAAACTGTTTAGAAGAATAAATTATAATTAAAACTTATTAAGAGATTATTCAGTCAAATCGTTAACAGTATAACTGTACTGTCCCAATGATTTTAGTTCATTTTTTGTTTAAAACAGAAATGAAAACAGCATCTTGATCTTGAAAAACAGTTCTCTAAATAAAATCGCAAGAAAAGGATTCATATAGAATACACTAAGTTAAAATGAGGTTAAAAGAACTCTTTTAATCCCTCGTAAGCCTTTTATCGGTTTAACATTAAAAACTAAAAACAGTGTACAGTATCCCGAAAGTACGCTAATTAATTTGCATTTCTTCAAATGTTCAAAATTTGTTTACAATTGTTTTGCGACGACTACAATTTTTTTTTTTTTTTTTTTATTAGTGAAAGTAGAATTACATTTTACTAAATCAAACATTCATCCGGATGACAAGAAAAAAAAGCGGAAGAAAAATATTGAATAATTCATCAATAAACTGGGCAGTAATTAGTCATCCATTTAAAGAGTTGGGGTGACGGCGCTGTGGATTCATAAAGAGTCATTTATGAATCCACAACCAAGTACAAATACACTTTCCATGCGGTTTCGTTATTAGGTAATCAACAAATCAGTGTGACTAAGAATTAGTGTAATAAAGAAACAGGAAAAAAAGGGAAGAAATGTCTTAACAATTACAAAAAAGTAGCAACATATTTTAAAACTAGTATAGGTAAAGAAATAGATAAAGGTTTAAAACCTGTACAATCATCATGAATCATTAAAAGCATACGAATCAATTCAAAAGAGAAAATTGAAATATTTATATTTTGCTCTGAACATTTTTTGTTCTTAAAATTCTTATTATTTAATTTAAATCAGATTTCTGCATAGATTTGTCGGAAAATAGATTTTAGTGGATAACAAAATTACAACTTACTGCCATTTATTTAAACTTGAAATAACAAATAGATATTCATACATCAGAATAGGCATTTATGATTAGAAAATCTGGATATTTTTATGAAATATATGTCGAATTCAATAGAAAATGATTCCTATTATTAAATATTAAGAAAGAAATATATCTATGTATGTATAACATAAGCATACAAAAACCCACACTTAAACAAATTTCAAAAACATGCAACACAATTATTGAACATATCGCCATTTCCATAAAAAAATTTTATCCTAATCTTAGATTGGACTCGCAGGAGAATCAGTAGCAACTGATCGAACGCTATCAGTTGGTTTTGTGGATGGCAGTGGATCTTCAGGGGGTGACCTACGCTGATCCGCATTTGTCACTGATTCCATGCCCTTCAGAGTCTCCATGTCACATTGTCATTCTATTGTAAGATGATGTTCCTGCAACTGTGGTTTGATATCAGTCAGTTGATTTTCAACACAGATAACATGCTGGTCATTTCGTCCTCGATCATCTCCTCTCAACCGTCTTTCGAAATGTTTCTCTTGCTCGCATCCATGCATTACACGTGGACTACCACGCCTACGACGATCAGGTGAATATGGTCGTCTTTCGAACGGACTCGTTACACGACGATCACAGTCATACTCTCGTTCCCTGTCACGATCTCTTTCTCTGTCACGATCATAAAATCCCCTACGACCCAATGAAGGTCCACCACGTCCACGTCTGAAACCGAGCCACTGATTTTTCTTAGCTCATCGTAACTTATATAATTGTTAAATAAGGTTCGTTAGACAGCTTGTTCAGAAATGAAGCAATTGCTGTTAAATTCTGCTAATTACTTTTAAACTTTGAAAATATTTTCCTTCTCATACAACTTATGACTATTTGAATACTTCAGTAATATACAATGTATATCATACCTATATCCACCATCTGCTCCATCTCGACGTGAACCACCTCTAAGCGGTTGACCACCGCGTCTAAAGCTTCGTCCTCGTTCATCACCGTACCTTTGGGTACCCGCAATTGGTTCATCACCATGCGCAACTACACGTACCCAATTGATAAAATGTGCACTGTTTGACTGCTGTAAAAAAATGCTTATTAAAAACAACAACAATATACCTTAGTAATCTTTACAGTTCTGATTTTTCCTTCCACTGCTGCACAGTGTTGACGTCAATAATTGGAAGGATTCAGAAATTTCAAGAATACAAATAGGAAGCTTACCAGTACGACCGTAAGCACCATAAGATGGAGCTTGAGATGTAGATGGACCACTTTGAGTAGTCAAATCTACACCTATTGTTGGTGTAACTCCAGCCGGAACTGGACCATTTGGAAGAGGTTGATGTTGCTGAACCGGAAGTATCTATTGACCTGCTGATAATACAGATGGCACTGGAAGTCTAAAAAGTACTAAAATGTTAGGTTAAAATTTTTGATAGTTTAAAATGGAATTTCAAAATGAACTATGTACATGAACTCCTAAAGAAAATATTTTTATAAATAATGAAACTTAAAAAAAAAATTTAATACCCATGAGCAAAACGAGGTGGCGGTAAAGACATATTGAGAATATTTGGAGCGGAATGTGTTGTTAACTGAGAATAGGTTGGAGTTGTGGTCACAGGGAGTTGTGATGCGGAAAGAACTGATGTTCCTATTGTACCAGTAACAGCAGAAGTAGTTGAAGATACTTTATTGAGTATGCTTAATAAATCAGAACTTGAACCAACAAGGCCCTTCTTTTTTAGTTCAGTCATTAATTTCTGCAAAAATTTCATTGCTTTCATTTATATATGCTTTTAATAAATGAGAATTAAATATTAATTCAAGAACAGCTATCCTTAAAACTTTTGAAATTAAAATAAACATATAACGAATTTAACAAAATTGATCACTTACTTTATGATTATGACTTGCTGAACCTCTAGCAGTGGTAGCAGCATCCTAAAAAATATCAAATATTTAATATGCAACAAAAATGCTGAGACCTTCATGATTTGAAATTATGTAACAATAAATTCAGAAAATTACCTGATTAAGATCTTCATCATCGGCTTCAGATTCCAAAGGTATTTCGGTTGGTGGTAATATAGCACCAGTCAACAATTCTGGTTCAGCATCCGCCAATTCGGCTGGCCTAAAAATGATCATTTTCAACTTTCAAACAACGACCGCAAAAAAACAAGCAATATTTTGTCCGTACCTCCCCACGTTTTACATAGTAACAAAATAAAACTTATAACGAGGGATCATAAAATGGCATCATAATAGTCTTTTGCCGCTCTTCCTCAATTTTTTTCGCTTCACTCTGCGAACCTCGACGTTCAAAAAATATAGCATCCGTAAGCGGTATCAATTTCCACTGAAAATCTTTTTAAAAAATCAGCTACAAAAAAGTTGTCACAACATTGATTAATTTCTGAGAACTTGAAGTCCTACATAATATCAAAGATCTTGAATTGTAAACTTTATCAGCCTACCTACTTACCACACTGACATGAAAACACCAATTTAACAGATGTTGCAAATAAATGTAGAACTCTACAAGTTCCACAATTCCAAAGTTCAATGATTATTAAGATTTTTAACAACGTTTGAAGTACTGGAAATCCCAATAATCTTTAAACATTCCTCAATATTTAAATCACATTTGAAAATTAAAAAAACAAAAAACATCAGAAATTAGCTATACTGGAATATGAGTGATTCCTTCCGAACGACCAGTATTGAAGCCAAATTCAGTTATATGTAGGCTGCGTTGTTCTTTCATAAATGTTCGTTCACGTTGCATTTCGAGGTGCTCCATGTCTTTAGACGACATTTGCTAACATTTACTGAAATTTGAACTTTAAAATTGCTATTCGATCTGATGGATCATATAAGAATCAGCTAAGTAAACTCAAACCAACAGTATTAAGAACAAATATATTAATGAAACAAAAGTAATTACAAGTTGAAATTCTATTTCTAAGTTAGGGAATGAACTACTAGTCATTTTATTAGTCATGCAAATTGTGACAATTATATTTTTCTCATATAATTAATCCTACTCCCAGATTTAAAATACAGTAATTATGAAAAGAAAAAAAAAAAAAAAACTAACATCTTTCACCCTCTTCTACTTCAAAATACCGAAATTCAACAAGCTCCTGTCCATTTTCATCAGCGAAACGTATCTTTCGATTACCAATTGGTACAATATTTGTTCTTCCACTACCAATTCTTTTTTTTCCTCAACCGATCCCTCGTCCTGTTTTTCTTTATTAAGCGATTTTGAGGTATCACTATATGGTCCCTCCTAAAAAGAATTGTTATTAAATGATTTTTCAAAAAAAAAAAAAAAAAAAAAAAAAACCTAAAAATCGAAATTAGACTTCGAACATAATCACAAATTATGACTATGATTGCGTAAAATTGGAATGACGACTTCTCTTCTATAATGATGTAAGAGTTTTAAAAAAGAATTATTTTGTAAGCTAGCAATGCATGATATTCAATCATAACTTCCACTAATTTAATATTTCGTACAGCTGTAAATTAGCCCAATATTAACAAAATTTAATACAATCATTACTAACTCTATTACAACCGAACTAGTTGATTTAAAAATTTTGTTTAACAACACAAACCACTAAATACACCATACCTAAACTTAAAATTCAAAAATCTTAATGTATGAAAGAACTAACCATAACACTCGGTATAACGGATATCGATGGTTTCAAATTCAATGTCGATCGCTTTTTAGCTTGCTTTGGAGGTTTCTTATGTCCTGGATCCATCAGAGCATCCATAAATGTATTGCTCACCATGACTCCTATAAATCACTAAGATTAGATTAAGTAAGAATTAATATTAACAGAACATTAACAATGTGAAAAAATATGCAAATGATGAATACTTACTTTTTAGTTGGAAAGTAAGGATTTGTTGTATCAAGAACAAAATATTAAAAACGTATGGCTTACTTGCAGGAGTGTGTGAAACAGGTTTTTTATCAGCGAATAGTGCAGATGAGACAGGAAGTGATACTTTTGACACACTTGTTGGAACAGCTATAATGATAAAAATTTTCAAATAGTTTAGCTATAAAAATATTACACACCGAATCGTTGGCATCTAATAATGCTTTATAATGACAAAAAGGTTAGAAATCACCACAGCATAAATCAAGCAAAACTACAGCTCATTCGTAGCTTATACAAACAACAATTTGAAATATAATGATAATTGACTAAAAAAGTCACAGCTATAAAAAAATGGACATACCGGTGCGTTTTTTGGCATCTAATAATGCCTTATTCGACAAATTGCCTTTCTTTTTGGACGTTACATTGTGCTAGCATTACTTTTGCCTGTCATACCTTCACCATCACCTTCTAGTCCTAAAATCAGCAAAAATAAACACTTTCAAAAATAAACATAATCAGTTTATTAAATCGGGATCATCCGATGATTGTACAAGCCTACTGCAAATAATCGCTTATACTATGTGCACTCACGATACACACCAGAGTTGGGGACAAGCTGATGTCACATCTGAATTTTCGTTGAATTAGCACAGTTGATTTATAAAATTATGTGAAGTAGTGATGCGCAATTAGGCGATCCATATTTTCCGTATAACAGTGATGAGTTATAATAATCTCATTTGCACTGTAAGCCTTAACATTGACATTTGTGACTGCTTAATCATGCCAGAACCAGTTGTAATACATACTAGAACCAATACAGTACATTACCAAATATGACAAAAACAATGCAAATTCATCCATCATTTCTACAATCTTTCAGAGTTAGCATTGTCAATTTTACATTACTTAGGTCTCGTTCAAGCAGCGCCATTATTTTTCTCCAGTTCTATCCTGCACAAAATTCCTAATTCATATTTCTTCCATGCTTGCTTTGAAATTATTAAAGTTTTCATTTCTATTTGATTTTGCTTCCTGATGCATTTTTCTGGATTATTCAATTCAATGCCAATTCATTTGTAGGTATTTCTAAAAACGCTGGCTAGGAAAAAGCATAGCTTGTTTTTATATATAACATTGTATGTATGAAAAACAGTTTTTATGAAAATAGTTGTCCGAAATGCTTGAAAAAAGAACAATTTTATGGGGAAAAAATGCACACAAAATTAATAGTTAGTAGTAGCACGGCTCGTCAATCACCGAACATCTGTTGCATGGAATAGTGATGAAGAAGAATCCTGAAATTCATCAACATTATCATGCTAGCTAGTCTAATTTTTTTTTTTTTTACGACATTAAATCTAATTTTAAAATACTTGACTTCCAAATAAGACAAGAAATATTGAAGTTGTATGTTAATATATATATATATATATATATATATATATATATATAATGCAATACGCCTTTTGATGACAAGATAGTCATGAAACAAATCAGAATTTTGGTTAAATGATTACCGATCAAAGGAAATCATGATCGCCTCAAAAAATTTTCACTTCCAAATTGAAATCATGTTTACAAAACGTGCCTCTGTTTCCCATTCCAAAATTTATTCGTCTAATATTTGATGTGAAGCAACTTCTCCTACTGTTCATATTACACTATATAACATCGATTTGTGTGCAGCAACTTCCTCCTTTGAATTTTGGAATTAAATGCCAACTTCACCTAATACAGGAGACACTTGCTAGTATTGAGATACTTTGGAAAAATTTTTCCTGCATAAAATGTAGTATTCCGTTTTTGCAATATTAACATGACAACAATCAATGTACATCTTGCCAATAACTTATAGAATTCTCAAAAGATTTCAGAATTTCATTCTCCTGTTTTTCTAGTAAAAACATTAAAAAAAATTTAAAATACAACATTTTTTGAAGAGAAATCTTACACCTGACTAAACGATGGCCAAAAAGAATGAGAAATAACACTTAACCAGTACAGTACCTATTGAATGGAATTTCGAAGTATAGGTCTTGGCTGTTCTTGGGGTCGTTTCTTTTCTTTTCTTTCCTTACTCAATTTCTCGAACATATTGAATTCTTTAAGTTTATTCGACATAGCTTTCGCTGACTTATTTAATTTTTCTGTTTTTTCTACTTTAGTTTTAGAAGATGAAGCCTTCATGGACTTTTCGGGTTTGGCAGATGAAACGTCTAATTTTTCAGGATTTTTGATGCTTGGAGACATTTTACTAGATTCTACTTTATTTCCAGAAATGTCCTTTAGCTTTCTCCCATCCACTTCTTTTTTAGTTTTCGTAGTTTTTAAATTATCTTTCATCATCTTCGCTTTACTCGCACCTCCAGATGCCATATCAGGTGTTTTACGTTTTCCAGAACAAACTTTTTTCAATTCTTCAGGTACTTGCTGAGGTGGTGCGGATACTAAACGTTTCCATTGTATCACTAAATCACCAGATATTTTGCGTACGTCTGAAAAAACCAAATCGTCTGAAAACACCAAAAATTTGTAACTATATTTGTAACTTATGCAAACTAGAAACTAAAACAAAGTGAAAAAAAAAAAGCAAAAACCAATGAACTACGAATTGCTTTCCACATAGCATAATTTGAAACAAACCTTGATCAGTACAAATCTTCGATAATTTACGCACAAATTTCGGAGTATCGTTTGACTGCAACAATTCTAGGGTTAGATTTGCCTTAAATGAATCAGTTAAACAAAGCTGAAAAGTAGTCGAAAATTAGCCTCTACGTAATTGAAATAATTATCTGCTTTGAAATATGACCAAAAAGAGAAAGCTGAGAAAATTGAGAACTCATGACAAAATGAACAAACAAAAACAATTGCATCTACATGAACACAGTTCGATTATAATAAATTGTAGAGCAGAATGCAAGATTTTACAAGATTATAATGTATGACATGATCATGATGAGTTATCAGAAGCAATAGTATACCACTTAATAAAATGAAAAACCAAAAACTCTATTAAAATAATCCATAAACTTTCAGTTTATATCCAAATTAAGTAATGAAAATGGCTGTAATCGATTTACAATTGAGAATGAAAGTAAATCAGTAGACACATGAAATAACTTACTTGCGAACATTAGCTTAATAGTAATTTCAAACGACTCCAATCTTCGTTTGCCTCAGCAGTTTTTAACCATGATCCCATCTGCTTCCAGACAAGCGGCGTACTAAAACGCTGAATCGCAGCAACTTGTGCAATCACTGTCGAACCACTAAAAAAGACAGTTCTAAACTTATGGAATAAATAAAATCCATCACATTCGTGTGTTATTCTTTCGTTAAATCTCCAACTCTAATACTACATTATAAAGTAATGAACAAGTACTATTTCTAGTTTTTACAAGTTTTCCATTTAAATTCAAAAATAAAACAAGAAGTTTTAAAATCAAGAACGTTTCCAAGGGCGCAAACTTATTTCTTAAACAGTCTTTCATGACTTATAACTTTGATTTACCTCATTTCCTCACTCTCTCCGTCATCTGGTGCAACTAATTTCTTTTTTCGCTTCCCAGCAAGATCACTGATACCTGAAGAAGACGGTTGCAATTCCTGTGAAACTTGCTGTTTTTGAAATATATATATTAATCACTAAATGTAATATTGAAATATATTAATATTAATCGCTAAATGTAATATTTGTATAAACGAAATAAAAAGAAGCAAGAGAATATGGAAGTCGCAAAATCAATAGTTAACCTTATCTTCGAGTGCTTTCGAACAATTTCACGTGCTACAGCACGATAATTTTCATTGGGTGAATTAATATCGTTATTATCTCTTTGCGGTTGACGAGCAGGTCCAACTTGCTGGCGTAAAAACATATAGCGAGGTTGAGCACTGCTCTCCATCACACGATACAGCTAGAAAGTGATCCTTTTCATATATTTTACAATTACCTATTTCAAATTCCTAATTTCATGAGTGTTTCTCTAACCTTTATCTACAAATGTATTAAGTACTAATGAAGTTGACCGCATAGGTAATTTGAAAATACGAAAGCAGAATACTTAAAATATTCATAGCTCACCCCATCCAAGTAATGAATATAGCTGATTATTGTCAATTGTCAATTACTTATAATATTTATATAAACCAACATTTGTATATAAACCATGCATCAACATGATAACAGCATTCTCCCAACTTTTGCTCATCTTCTTTTGCTACAAGAAGGCAACTTATTATGGACATTTTTAAATCTCCATATTCTTTAAATGACTGTGTAATTTTAAAATTAAGAATAAAAGAAAATAAAAGATTTAACAATTAAAAATATGAACCCTGATGTAATCTTGGACGATCCTGCGTTCTCACAGACTGCAGCGCATAGATTGGTTGACCTTCTACCGTATGTCCAACAACAGTGTACTGAAAAAAAATCAAAAACATTCACTAAAATCTTATCAAATTTATGTACTTATTTTTGAAGTCATCGTTCACTCAACCTTAAGCTTACTCTTAATCATTGATTGTTTCTTTGCACTGAGTCATTTAGTTGTCTAAATAAATCTCGATCCATTTGAAGTTCAATTTTGAAAAAAACCCTTCGATATTATTGTGTGATCAAGTGTAATTAGGGTAAAAGCAAACTGAAAGTAGAATATGCAATGATGAAATATATGTGATGTCGCAAACATAAAATGTATGTGGAAATCCGACGAATTAATATGAGTATCGGAAACTAGGAAATATCTCACATCACTACCATCCAGCAAAAAAGAAGCATGGGAAACAATTCCTGTTCATAGTGACGTGGATGCCTGCACAAGCAAATTCTTCAGATTAACCAAATCCAGATGATCCCATATTGCTAAGCACACAAGCCAGACTACTGTTATTAGTTTTAGAATTGGAGAGTCACCTATCATGCACCGGAAGTGAAAATAAATAGTCGACAACTTTAGAGTTAAAAAAATCTTCTATAGATGAATTTGTTAATCCAATTCTACAAATTTTATTAGGTTTGCTGATCGTGTCTGAGCTGTATGAGCAATCCCATTTGCAGCCCTTTCTACTGCAACAAATCACACAACAGCGCAATGTGCTAGTACTAGTACAGCTCCATAATTCCTTTAACAACACAATTTTACCAGTCGTAAATGAAAGTGAGAAAGATTAAGAAACAATCCATTGAATTTGGGCGATTTACTTCAAGTTTTTAGCTTCAAGTTTAATAATGGTCTTACAGCAGAATTTTAATATAGCTAAGAGATAAGTTATGGGTCCATCAAATCTGGCTTTCCCCATAAAATCCCATCAAAAATTGTATGAACAAATATGCTGCTATTTCACGTTACTGAACTATTTGGTGGATTCTCCGAGTTTAAGGAAATCAGTATACCAACACTACATCACGTGGTTAATTTTTTTGCATGTGTTCTATATTGGGGGTGTTAATTTTGCAGGTGAGGCTGTACAATTTGTTAACAGATTCTGATTTGTTAAAATAGAAAAATCCATTTAACTGGTCGTGGGGTAAGTGAAGAAGAGGCTAACAATACATTCTTTAAAATTATTTGCTACATCATGATTGTTCGTATTGTGAACAGACAAACCATGGAATGTTAGCAGTACTTTTTTAGATAATATGAGGATGGCAGCACACAAACATTTCATAATTCAGACGAACACTGACTACCCGAAAGTAGTACATTTTTCCTTTTTAAATAGCCCTAGCTTGATACTCGGACATTTTGTTCCATTTCAAGTACCTGTTTAAATTTATCTGTTCAAAATATAAATAAAATTGGACTACCGACCCTATTGCTTTCATTTGAAATAACTTTTGGTTCTTGCAATCTTTGCTGAGGTTCACAGAAAACTGTGTTTTCCTGTTCACTAGCATGGCTTCCATATCCTAATCCACCAAATTCATTGCTATTGATACCCCTCTTGAAATAAAATATTCAGGCATCCCAGCTGAATCACCAGATGTTGGGGAATATGAATGCATCAGCAAATCTGTTATTGAGTACTCGTGATAACTAGGTATCAATTGATGTGGATCACCGAATACCTGAAATGAAAAATGGGGTATCGTCATGTACATAAATCTTACAAACACAAATTAATGGAAGGTTTCGTAAATGAAATCGCACTGCATCTAGATAACATGTAAACACTCTTATGTATATGTATTTTGCTGTGATGTAACTAGCTAGTTCAATAAAGGGAACATCTTCCATAGTTCTGTAATGAACAACAATCATCACACATGTTAACAGACTGAGAAGTAAAGCGATTTTAATGTTTCGAAAATTTGCAGCAAAAGCTCATATAATCAAAGAATGAAATGGATGAACCACAGCATCAGCAACCACCATCTACTTTTTCCATTGTTAATGGCCCCAAAAATTTGTCAGTTCATGCTCATAATATAAGCCCGATTTGAAGAAATACGAAATAGGGCTTAGCACAAGCAGAAATCGCATCTCCTTATTCACCTTCTTAAGAAATAAGCTCATTTCAAAAAAAAAAACCTTCAAATCAAATAATGTAGAATAGCATAGAAAAAATACAGAAATTTAACAAAAATTTATATAACAAAATTTTGCTGTTCTGTTCTACATTCTGCATCAAATAACTGAACTCGCACAAAAACGGCATTTTAGTAATCGTTGCATTTCATAACCTACAAGAGAATGAATGCATTCAAAAAAACTTGTAAAACATACTTCTTGATAATCGTATGAGTTTTGGGGACAGTCACCACTCTTTGGAATATGACGACTCATAAAGCTGCACAATGTCTGTCCTGAAGACATATCATCTGCAACGCCATGGTTTTGGCCATAATTCTGCAAATTATAATTTGTAATGGAAATATAATTAATTGTCATTAAATGTAAGGAAAATTTTCCTTAAACTCAAAGTAAAAAAATTTAAGGTACCTAAGACATTTTAAAAATGGATCTGCACAGTTACTAAAGCAAAGGTTTTTTACTAGATTTCTTATGTTTGACTAGCAGTAGTCTTCATAAACATTCAAAAAGTAAAAGTTCTATAGTTCCTAAGAAACTTCCGTACAAAAGAAAGATGAGAACGAAATGACGAAAAATAGCAAAAAATGAGATGTCCATTAGTCTACTAGTACAAGTGAAAAACGCACCAAATTTCGCTGAGAAATCCATAAAATGTATTGAATGAGATGGCTTTTCCTGAAGAAAACGGTTGCAGATGATGATCCTGGGTCGAAGTTAAAGCCGAACACGCAGCAGGATGTTGAAAATGAACTAAGGATTGATTGTTCTCTGCATTTTGTTTATCATCATCATCAGTATCACTTAGTTCTTCTTCTTGGGTCGGTAACGGCACAAACCGACGAATCATTTTCCGGCATTTCGACCCATTAAATGAATAATTTTACCAGTTTCAAACGGTAGGTTTATGGCATCATACGCAATCATATCAAAGACAGAAAAATATACTATGAAAATGAAATTAGTACTAATAATATAGTAGGACAAGATTACAATGGTTATGCGAACATATTTATATACTATCCTGAAAGAAATAACGATCCTGCAAATGCAGGAGCAAACTTTGACAATAATATTAAGAAAAATATTTACTCGGTTGGCAATTACCTCACACAAAAATGAAGCTTTATACCAAAAAAATGTTCTCACTTTACATTGAGATCCACCTCACAATCAACTTCATCTAAGAAAAAAATACATTTAAATTAATAACTGTACTACTATTTTTTTCTTCCTCATAAAATCCATTATGAATCTAATTAGTCACGTATATGTATTATGTAAATGCTGTATTTCGACAAGCAAAAACGACTTCATTAAAATGCCTATCTTTCACATTATCTTCAAGCACAGATTACAAAAAAATGAGCCACAAAAATGAGCAAAAAAAAAAAAATCGGTTGTACTTTTGCCTCCAAAACTCTAATAAATTACTCAATCCTATGCAAGCGAACTCCAGAAGTAATCAGAAGAAACTCCCGAAGTAATCAATAAATGGGAAGTTTAATTCACAATGCTCACATAAACATATACGTGCACCTTCTTCATTGAAAGATATGAGAATGATAAAAAGGAACGACACTGCCTTGTTGAAATGAGGACACGATGGAAAGAGAGAAGGATATGTGCCACGTTGAAAACGTTGACAACAAAACATGAAATCAATCAATTGATGGGATGCAATGCCTTCTCTTCTCTCTTCCTCCTCCTCCTCCCTTCTTTGCAAGTAGCGATTGCTTCGTCAAAATCATTTCACAACACGAAAACCTGACATATTCAGTATCGAAATTCGTTTCTTTCCTCTCGAGAATACTGTCCTTTCGCATCATTTCAATCGATCAGTAACCATTAGCATTGCAACTGCATTCAATTTAACAATCAAACTGGTAGCACAAGCAGATGAAGCGCACAATACAACCAACGCCTGTGCAGTGCTAACCTTATGGATCACAAATGCTAACCCTACCGGTCCGCCCCTCTATCCTCCCACATTAGTACATCATTTACGCGCTACTTACTGTCCTATTCCATACATTCAGTTATCTAAAATTCGATCATTCGTCGGTCAAATGCGTATATAAGAACTGTCCTATTCCATACATTCAGTTATCTAAAATTCGATCATTCGTCGGTCAAATGCGTACACAAGAATTCATATGCATCGTTACGCAATTTTCAAACTCTCTTATTTCCCATACTATTATTTGAATTAAGGTTAATGTGTTATTCCGCTCCCAGTTGCGGAACCATTTATGCAATATACTCAGGAAACAAAATTCATCCCGTATATTACTCCACATCCGTCACTCTCATTTAGCAATACTACCACTTACGAAATGTCAAAATGCATGCTATTATGATGCAGAAATAGTTATTGCAAAATACCAGTTGCGGAATATCGGATTACTATCCTTGATATAATTACCTTTTGTCCAGTAATTATAACGACCTGTATCAACAAAACGAAAAAATAAGATTATAAAATTCCTCGATCCTTTCTTCTTCCAATACATTAAACCTGATTGATCTTTTTCTAGTCAGAAAGTTGTAGATAATATGAGAATATTCATCTTTCAAAAAAATTATACGATATTGAAAGAAATAATAATTATCAGGAAATATAAAAACTATATTACTACTAAAGAAGAGAAAAGAAGAAGATTTGTAAGAATCACTTTATTTAGATTAGAATCTCTGAGTGATAATTGCTTATTTTAATGTTAATAATTACTAGTTGTTTCAATAATACCTACAAATATATACGTAAGAAAACAAAAAAAAAGTATATATATATATATGTAATACGTAAGAAAACACACGGTCAGCCCTTCATCTATGAAAATCTATGAAGATCAGTCTCAGATTTCGATTCTTTACTAATGACAAATATATTTTCTTTTATCTAAAAAATTCTTGTCAAAAATCATTTGGTTATTATGTAGTAAGAATACGGCCACACAGAATTTTGTGAAATGACAGAAATGCTCAAATGGAAGCTTTTTATTTCAGATATATCTAATATACACCATTTTGAATAATTCAATAATCTTTCTTTGTAAACAACCAATTGGAACAGAGGAAAATGAGAATGTAAAGACAAAAAATATGAATAATGCAAATTGGACAGATTGAAACTGTTTCATCTTTGGTCTTCAATTCTAACATATCTGAAATAAAAAGCTTCCATTTGAGCATTTCTGTCATTACACAAAATTCTGTGTGGCCGTATCTTTACTACATAATAACCAAATGATTTTTGACAAGAATTTTTTAGATAAGAGAAAGTATATTTGTCATTACCCCGGGTGTAATATGATGACGGAAAATTGCAAAGAATATGTAATACGCAAGAAAACACACGGTCAGCCCTTCATCTATGAAAATCTATGAAAATCGATTCTTTACTGCTTATATCCTCAATTTTTCTTATTAGAAGTTTTTCAAAGTAAAAGATTGAACCAAATGATGGATATTATATATTTTGAGCATTTCTGTCATTTCACAAAATTCTATGTGGCACCATGTTCTTCACTATATAATATCCATCATTTGGTTCAATCTTGTACTTTGCAATGCTTCTAATAGAGTGAAACTTTCCATCTACTTAATCTCGAACCGCTGATGAAATTGTCACAAATAATACTTATTCTGGTATCTCAGATAGCTTTGATTACAATAACTTTGAGCCATTATTTAGCTCAGAATTTCTATTCGATCCTTCGCAGTTCATTGACTTCGCTCAGGTGAGTGGAATTGAGGATATAAGCAGTAAAGAATCGAAATCTGAGACTGATCTTCATAGATTTTCATAGATGAAGGGCTGACCGTGTGTTTTCTTGCGTATTACATATTCTTTGCAATTTTCCGTCATCATATTACACCCGGGGTAATGACAAATATACTTTCTCTTATCTAAAAAATTCTTGTCAAAAATCATTTGGTTATTATGTAGTAAAGAATATGGCCACACAGAATTTTGTGAAATGACAGAAATGCTCAAATAGAAGCTTTTTATTTCAGATATGTTAGAATTGAAGACCAAAGATGAAACAGTTTCAATCTGTCCAATTTGCATTATTCATATTTTTTGTCTCTACATTCTCATTTTCCTCTGTTCCAATTGGTTGTTTATAAAGGATGATTATTGAAATATTCAAAATGGTGTATATTTTTTTTTTTGAATTATAATCAGAGTATAACTGAATCATAATCTGAGTGAGTATAACCGAATTATAATCTGAGTATAACTGAATTATAATCTGAGAAACAGCGAATTACAATCTTCATTATGCTTGTGTAAAATAATAAGATCAGTAATATAATTATGATCCGGTAAATACATGGGATATTTGCTTTCGTCCATTAATTCTGAATTTTCCAGTCGGTTCATTAATTTTTATAAGTTATCACCTTCATCTAGATATAGATTCCATTTTTCGTTTTCGTCCTCCGTTAGCATTTGTAATTGGGCCTGTCTGATCAGCGTACTCTCCGCCACGTCGTTGTCGTGAAAGGTTGTCTGGTTGATATTGAATAGTTGCAATACAGTAGGAAGATTAATAAGCCTTATTTTTCTAGAACGTAATGTTAATAAATCGAGCAATAAAAAAAGAGAAGAAATTTATAAAAGAAACCGGTGGAATTGAAATTGGTTAACCGAGTAGTAATCGACCATAAAGACAAATAATAATTGTAATTTTTTAGGATTGAATTTTATATGATTGGTAATTGGGCGTGTCTAAGATAAAAATGTGAAGAATCGGAAATGTTCATGAGAATTGAGAATTTATGATATGAGATTACATGTGTAATAAACCAAAAAAACTAGATTTAAAGAGAGATAATTTAAGATACTGTAAGATTGTTTTACAATGTCTGAAGAGTTGGAAGTGTCTAAAAAAAATTGAGAATTTACAATGTGAGAACTGAACGTATCTATGATGAAAATCACATGTGAAAAATCTTAAGAAATTAGATTTATGTAGAGATAATTTATGACATTATGGGATTATTTTAGACAGGAGTTTTCGTGATGTTATAATTCGCGACACTCCCAAAAGGGGAAGAGGAAGATGTAACTTTGAGAGAGTGATTTTGAGGTATATAGTTAAATGTATGGAGTTTAATAGGTGGGATTTCTTCTTTAGTTAGAAATTGAGTGTGTGGTGCTTCTGTAGGGAGAGTAATGATGGTAGTTTGATTTGAATTTCGTTTTGAAGTATTACAAAGGAGAGATTGAACTAATTTAAATTTCCACTTAATAATAACTAAAATAGTTAATATTGTCACGATAATTATACAGATAAAAATCAATTTCCAATGTGTTATCACGTTTTCAAATTCTTCTTCTATCGGTAGAACAGTTTCGTTGAATTTCCTTTCCATTTGTTCGATAATTTCTTTTCCTTCTTCAGAGATTTCTTGCCAGAAGAGTTCATCTTTCATTTGATGTGGTATTGAATTAATTGTTTTTTGAGTTTGAGTTAGGATTTCCAATTCTGCATTAATTCTCTCAATTTCAAACTTACTTATTAAATCTCCTTTGAATTCGATATTTTCAATTGTTGATTGTTCTGATTTGCAAGGAGCCACCATCAAATTTCCGTTAATTCTTTTAGCTATCACATCGTTTCTTTGAAGTATTAGTTTCGTGGCAAGGGTAGGATTGCTGATTGATAGCCATTTGATCAAAAGTAATAAGTTATTTCTGTTTTGGCAATTTCTCTGCTATGTTTCTTTGAGTTGTTGAAGGAATTCTTGTTTTAGTGAATCAGAAAAGTATCGAAGTTTTACATTTTCAGAATCATACTTTCTATCTGGAGACTTTTCCATCATTAATAGTTTATTTGTTACTCTTCGTTTGAATTTTGTAGTAGAGTTCGAGTCATCTTCAACGTCTAGTTCAATAACTATATCGCCCTGCATTAAAATTGGAGAGGTGAATCTACAATTTTTGGTGTTTAATACAGGGGATTTTTATCAATTATAAGCGATGCTTGTATCTCATCGATGATGAAGTGGTTGTTATACTTTGTAGCCTTGAATCTTCCGATCTTTCGATATAAGCAATGACTGGTCGTATCATTGCTATTCCATATGATAATGCTAGTATTCGTTATGCATTCACCCTTTTGTTTCGAACAGTCTTTTATATCTTCAAGGTTAGAGACTAACCCTCTTCCATCGTAGATGAGAATTTCTCCTTGAGTTAATATGAAGTTTGACGTTGATTGACAGTTAACTCCTAACCATCCATAGGAATATTGTATTTCCTTATTCGTTATCCATTGATTAGGAGAAGATTGAATTAGTCCAATTCCGTTCATTTGTTTTCGAACATTTAAATATCTGCAGAATTGTGAGGAAGTTGCGGTAGTAGACGTATGGTCTGATACTACCAATAGCGATATTCTGAGAAAGCTTTTGTGCATACAGTCCGTGTAATGTTGCTACATTTTATAGCTGGTATTCTTACATGGGTGCGTGTATACACATCCACTTTGTGATATGTAGCATTTTTGTGAATAATTTCTTCACAATTCCATTTTTCAGGAATATTAAAGGATACTCCAGTAATCCAATTACAGCTATTGTTAGCTAATACCTGTCTTGGTATTAATGACGTCATCGTTATTAATGATAAAGTTTTTATCAAAAGATTAGACTTGTCTTTTGCATAGATTGTAGTTTGTGATTTTTTAGCACTTCTGGTTCATCGAGCAATAGGTTCTTCTGGTTCATCTTCCACCTTTTCTTCTCTATCTTCTTCAGTAGCACCTATTTCCATAAGATAAAGTATATTGATTGATTGATCAATTTGTTTTCCATTCGGTAATTGTATTGTTGCACTCCTTATTTTTCCATCCCATCCTCGATTAATTTTTATTATCCTTGCCAATTTCCATACAGCACGAGGTATTTCTGGTTCATTTAGTAATACTATCTCATTTTCATGTGGTACTCTTTTTTCTATTATTCTAGGTGATTTTAATTCTCTTTGTGTGCGTTCTTTAAGACTTGTAAGATATTCTTCTTTCCACAACTTCCAAAAGACATCTAATGTGGTAAGAGTGGTAGTCCAATACTTGATTAACTTATCTTTAGTCTTTATTGTATAAGGGGTATATTCATCTTGATCACTATTATAATTTATTGGTAGATCTAATGAAGCCATAGATGATATAAAATCAATTGGACGAATGATTCTGTAGTCAGCAAACCCTACATAAGTTAATGGACGGGTATTAAGGATTCCTTCTATTTCAACTATTAATGTTATTAATTCTCCTTCCTTTAGAAGTTTTCTTCCTATTGCTCTTCTTAATGCCTTTTTTGTGAGTCCTATAAGTCTTTCATATACATCACCACCCTATGGTGCTCTTGGTATAGTATTTTTCCATATCATACCTTTTGTCGCCAAAAAATTAGCGTTTTTTTCCATAATAGTTTTGAATACCAATTGAAATTGGCTAGCATTATCGCTTAATATTAATTTTGGATATCCACGTCGAGCGATAAATCTTCTTAAAACATGTGAAAAATTCTCGGCAGATAAATTCTCCGCCATTTCTAGATGCACCGCTCTGGTAGTGAAGCACGTAAAAAGTGCTATCTATCTTTTGACTAGACCAGTATTAGATTTGACTGAAAGAGGACCCATATAATCAAGGCCGACTTGTTCGAAGGTCCTGGATCGTTTTACTCGTGTTTCTGGTAAACTTGGCATCGCTGGCAGTTTAAATGGTTTAGCTTTCCAGCGAATGAAATAACAGCATAGGTTTATGATTCGTTTTACAGCAGCTCTTCCTTTCGGTATCCAATATTTTCGTCTTAATTCAGATAACGTATGTGCAATACCTGCGTGATATAATTCATTATGCTTGTGCAAAAATAACAAGATCAGTAGTATAATTATGATCCGGTAAATATATAGGATATTTGCTTTCGTCCATTAATTCTGAATTTTCCAGTCGGCTCCTTAATTTCCATAAGTTATCACTTTCATCTAGATATAGATTCCATTTTTCCTTTTCGTCCTCCGTTAGCAATCGTGATTGGGCCTGTCTGATCAGCATAGTCTCTGCTATATCGTAATCAACTTTAGTCATATATTTCTTTTTTAGGGATAATGGTTCTAGCCACACTAATTTCTTTTTGCAGGTTTGTTTAATAAATCTAAAAGTCCAAACAGTTATTCGAACTAGTTTTGTCGAACTGCTGAAGCGACATACGTCAATAAATTCAATTATATTCCTTTTAAAAGTTTGAGTCATCTTTGTTAAATTCAAAGCAATTGCTTCTGCAAATTCATCGTTTCCTGAATAGCGAAGTTTGCACTTTGGCCATTCAGATTTCTTGAGTTCCAACCATCGAGGTCCTTTCCACCATTGTTTACAATTTTGGAGTTTAAGTGGTGATACTCCTTTGGTGGCTATATCTGCTGGATTTTGATCAATTGGTATGAAATCCTTGGCTTGGTATGTAATTTAATTCGAAGTTAGATTTCCTTATTTCTTCGATGCAATTTTGTATAAATCTGGGAAGCAGCTTTGTATAATTCTGTATCCAGTAAAGAACACATTTTGAATCCATCCACAAAGTAACTTGATTATTTTCAAGATTTAATTGTTTCAATACGAACTGAGCTGCTCTTACTCCAATTAGTACAGATAATAATTCAAGTCTAGGAATTGACATACCTTTAATTGGAGCAATTCGAGATTTAGCATAAATCAAAAATGAATTCGAATATGTGTTTTGATATCCATGATTGAGAATATAAATAGCTGCAGAATAGGCAACTTTCGAAGCGTCAGTAAATATATGGAATTCTGTTAATTGTGAAGTTTCCATTATAAATCTTGGCAGCTCTATTATATTTGTTGGCCATTCTTTGATGAGAGCCCTGTTTGTTTAAAGATTGATCCCATGGAATGTTTTCTTTCCATAAGTGTTGTATGAATAATTTAAGTTTGATCATTATAGGAACGAGAAGACCCAATGGATCGTATTGGGAGGCTATGAATTGTAGGATAGTCCTCTTTGTTAAACTTTTTCCTATCCATGGTTTCAGTGTCACACGGATAATATCTCGTTCATGGTTTCATTTAAGACCAAGAAAATTTTCCTGATTTGTTTGGCTTAGGTCGCATTCAGCTATTCTTTCATTAAATTCTTCGTCATTTGAATGAAATCCTCTTATGTTCATCGATGCTTCAGCAAAAATTTCTTTCGTTCTTTCATATTTATATAAGGCCTCTTCTGTTCCATTTGCTGATATAATAACGTTGTCTACATATAAGTTTTTTCTTAGTCTCCCATGCCAATTCACTACCATGATTTTCTAGGTGGTAATTTAATGTTGCTGCTAACAAGAAGGGTGAGGATATTATTCCAAAAGGAACTCTCTTAAATCGGTAACATTTTATATTTTCATTGGTTAGTTCTTTATCAATATCATCCAACCAAAGAAAACGTGTACAATTTCATTTTGTAGTTCTAGTTGTAAAAATGCCTTTTCGATATCAGCGGTTATTACTATTTTCATCATCCGAAAACGTAATATTACTCCAACTAAATCCGGTAACATTACTCGATATAGTACTTCATTTAAGCTTTTAAAACATTTGTGATGTGCTGAGGCATCATATACTATTCTTAATTTAGTTGTTGATTTACTGGGAGTTAATACTTCATGATGTGGTAAATAATGAATAACGCCTATCTCATCCTTTGGAGGTACTTCTTCAATTATACCTGAATGTAGTTGATCCATAAGTATTTGATGATATGAATGGACATTTGAATTATGTTGTAGGCGGTTGATCAAATTCTTCAATCGTCCCAGACATAATCCATAATTATTGCTTAATTTTTGTTTGGAATCTTTCCATGGCCAACAAACCTGATATCTTCCACCCCTGCTTGATGATGGTCCGTTTAAAATGCTTTAAAGCTTGATCATCAACATCATCTTGAGGTGATTCTTGGATACCAATCGTCTCTAATTTTCAAAATTTTTCTAGCTCCGTGCTAATATTGACGTTTGTAGAATATACTACTTCTTCAGGATATAATTCGTTCTTGCAAAGTTTCTTAATTTCTCCACTTCCAGCAATCATTGGACCAACTTTTGATTGAACCAACATATGCCCTGATTTCAATTCCCTGATTTCTCGTAGACTAATAAATTTGAAAAAAAAATTCCAATAATTTGTTAAATTTTGAATTTCAAATTCATTTGATGTCTCCATTACCTGCAATTCGTTCGTTAGATAATCAATTATATTTGCTTGTAGTGGTACGATTTCGCTTTCGGTAGTTAGCACACTTAGTTGTATGCGAGCAGGGACATGATTTCGGTTCTTTCATACCAAATGGAGCTATTCTCATAATTTGAGTTTCTGTTTCGGTTAACTTCAATTGATGTGATAATTTTTTGGAGATGAAGGATACAATATCAATTAATGCAAGGGCATTTTGTTGTAGTTGAGGTTGTGATGGATTAAAAACCTTTATCTCCTTACATAAAAGTAAGATTTCCTTTGTCTGTTTGGATCGAGTTGTTAATGTAGAGTTATAGAGAGAAGTTGAACAATCCTTTCGTTTCGAAGGTCCAATTCTTTCATGCTCTTCATTTCTTTGAGACATTGTATTGTTTAAAGAAAGTGAATTCCTTTTATTACATAAAGCACTATTATGTGAGCTTTTGCAATAAAAACATTGTTTTTTGACATTACAATTCTGTCCTTTGTGACTGCCTTTAAGACAAATAGTAAATTTTTCAACACTTTGAGACGACTAAGCCGAGCATTGAGAGTTGTGTAGTTCACGCAATCGCTGTCCCAATGATCTTGATTGCAGAATACACATGGTCGTCTTTTCGTTGTTGTAGTTTTCGAAGTATTTTGATTATCTTTTATTATCGACAATGCTGAAGTTCCTCCGGGATTGTATCGTTGTTTTTGTTCCGGTTTGGTAGTTGTAGATTTAATATTGAGTTGGGTGAGTGAATGTTGACAGTTTCTAATCTGTTCATTCACATTAACTAAACTTGTTAAAAAGTTTCTTAGTTTGAGAATTGACCAAGGCATGTCCTTCTTCTTATGTTTATATATTTTATTTAATATCCATAATGGCAACTTGCTCTCGATCAAGATTTCAATATTTGAATGCTCAAGGCTTTCTCCTAGAGCTTCTAACTGGCGCAGTACTCGTTCTATATTTTCAATTGTTCCAATCCATTCTCTTTCATTTCGTTTAATTGATTGGAGTTCGTTGTATACTAATGTTGTTACTATTGAGTGATCGCCATATTTTTCATTGAGCAGTTTTCTGATGACTTCATAATTCTCTGGAGCTATATCATATCCAGATATTGCTTGTAGAGCCTTTCCTTTAAGACATGAGTACAAGTAATTCAATTTTTGTATTTCTGGAATCGCTTGTGTGTGGACTGCTGCGTTAAAACTGCTCCAAAATTGTCGCCATTGTCTAAGGTCTCCATCGAAAGTAGGGAGCGATAAATGAGGAAGATTTACATTAATATTTAAAGAAGGAGTAAATTTTGCTTCTTCTTCTTTTGTTTGTTTGTTCGTCAACTCCTTTGAGAGTTGTTTTAAGTTTTGGTCGACTTCATCCTTGTGCATTGTCAGTGTTATTACCGCTTCCTTTCCTTTGTGTAATAATTGAAATATTCCTTGGTCGCCTTCTGTTACTGCTTTGTATTTTTCTTCCTCTTCTTCTCTTTTTTTCATTGTGACGATTTGTTGAGTATATGTGAACCATTTGTCGTTGATAGATTCAAGCGTAGTTACGCATAATTGGATTCTTCGAAGTTTATCTTCTAACACTCTTTTTCTTATCACATAAAAATCTTCTTTTTCTTCTATTGTCATATTTTGTTTTGGAGATTTGAGTTCCAGTTGATTTATTTCTTTAAGAAGACTGACTAACCTTTCCTTTGCCGGTTGAAAGCTTGCGATAATATGGCTTGACATGTTCCCGGCTTGTGGCACCAATAAATTTTTGTCGTGAAAGGTTGTCTGTTGGTTGATATTCGAATTGTTTGCAATACAGTAGAAGGATTAATAAGCCTTTATTTTTCGCAAACGTACTATTAATAAACAGAGCAGTAAAAGAAGAGAAAAAATTTATAATCAAGAAGAAGATTGGAGGAGTTGATCTTGGTTAAACATGCATAGTCGACAATGATGATAATTAATGGTTTTGTTTATTAGGATTGAATTTATATGAGTGAGGATTGGGTGTGTCTAAGATAAAATCACATGTGTAAAGAATTTAAAGTGTTTACTACGAAGAGATTAAAAATACATGTGTGAATACCGTAGGATTGTTTATAATTTAAAAAGAGAGATGATTTATGATACTATGAAATTGGTTAGAAGTTTTCGCGAAATTATAATTCGCGACATATATATATTGAGCAAATCTTAACCTTCAGTTTTATACCAAAATAAGAAAAAGAAACGTTTACTTTAAGTACATTTGTGTGGTGCATTATACTTATTATATTATATTTGGTTCGGTAAGAACAAACTCCAGAAATTGTTGGATTTTTCAATATTATATAGATCATTTATGGTTGTTAATGCAGATTCAATTTTTTCTCATCTTTGTTATAAACGTTCTCAAATTTAAAAATATCAATATCTAGCTTGACATACGATGTCTCTCAACAAATGGGGAGTCAGTTATTGATTGGTAAAGAAGCAAACTCCTTTTATGTTTCATCGACTTAAAACTCTGGTATCATTCGTAGGCGCAGAAGAAATACTGCATATGACTGCACAAGTCAATATTTGACGATTTAAGTTATTGCTGATTTGTCTCTGTTATGCGAATTAGCCGCTGAATTTAAAGAAAACGAAGTTCATAATATTGCATTCGATTGCTGCATTCGGCTAAAGAGACATTCACCATCAGATCAGAAAGTTGCTGGACCACCGGCATCAAATACTGAGTTAACTTTTTTAGCAAAAGAAACATTACGAAGCACTGAAACTGTTTTAGGCTGAGCAGATGAAACTGTTTTAGGCTGTGCAGATGACAATAAAAAAGACAGAAAAGATTCCTCACATCATTTAAAATAAACAAGTTTTTAATTCATTACATTGTTGAAGTCCAACACCCGTTTATTGTCAAGCAGCTCTCGATTTACACTATTCGCAATTTCCCTCCTGTTCACACTCAACTGAACGCACATTCTCTTCTGATTTTCTAAAGCATTAAATCATAATGCCATTTTCTCTAACTCTAACATTTTATTTGCTAAATTTGCCTGAAACACAGTTTATAAATTCACCACAGAAATACGTTTTTCAGTTTTCCATTCAAACAAATTATTGACCTCCAACATTTACCAATGTTAAATTCCAGCTGTTTTGCTGTTTTTTTTTTTTTTTCAAACTTTAAAGCCAATAATACCGTTTACAAAGGTCAAAGAATTATTCATCAAAAATGTGAAGTTTTTTCCGAAAGTCTTCCCGTAACTGTTTAAGCAAATCTGTCCCTGAATTTTTTGCAAATGTTCTCCTATCTGCTGCTGTGAAATTGTTGAATCTTCTACATTAGTACATTGTAAAGATTAATGTAATTTCGATAGCACTGCTGCTTTTGCAGACTGTAACGAGTTTATCTGAAATTATTCCCTTTTCAAAATCGCACACATGAAGTTCTGGATGAAATATTAAATGACACTGTAACATCAGCCTTTCGTTTCTGGTAAAAGCACCTTTGCCTGCCGTGCAACTCATTCTGCTTTGGAATGTACGTAGTTTCAGAAGAAATGGCTGAACCCAATGAATCTGTGGGTATTGAAATGACGTATGGTATCTGACAAACCAATACACGAATACTCATTCTGTTTTACCTTAACTCTTTTTGATACCTTCCTGTAAATCACTAATGTAAACTTTCTGGCTATTTAAAAATATAGTCCTAGTTAGAACTTCAGAATCTGATTACAAAACAAAAGTTCTCATTACAGCTAATCTTAAGAATGTTGACAAACATATATTGATAAAGTAAGCAAATCGATTTCTAAATAACATGTATCTTGTAGAGAACTGCGCTGTAAAACTACGTTACCAGCAATAAAACAGTCTCTTTTAAGCAAAGTTTTTCAAAAGACACAGAAACCAATACATACATATTAATGCTTTATGTTAGGCGCATTGAAGGCAAAAAGGATCCTCGACACGATAAAACCAAGACTGAAAGAACTGCGCTGTAAAAGGACAAGAGGGATGTTCCATACTTATCTGGAACGATATGCTTCTGTTGTGGAAAATCTTTTAAGAAAACATACTTTTATTTTTTGGAACAGTATTAACTAATGAAATATATTATTTCTTAAAACATGTTTCACAAAATGACTTTCTCTTTATGAATATTTTTGCACTAATAATGAAACATGTGATCATTAACCGAAACAAGCAAATTAGATGAAAAAAAACACACCAATCTCAATGTACTAAGTGGCTGTGTCTCTTCAGCTTATTCCAAGTTTCTAAAGCTTTCCTAGCGCTCTGATACATCCAATAGCTAACACCTTCATATCATTACATATGACAACATTTGATGAGATCCCTTAAAAAGATGTGGTAAACATACCATATCTTTTTAAGATGTTTACCATATATAAAGATATGGTATGTTTACCAAAGGTTGATAAAATTAACATCATGATTTCCAAGCCAAAATTATTTAGAAATATAGTGGAAATTTTAGTTAAAAATATAATGCCTCAAAAGAATGGAAACACGCCATAGACGTAGCAACAGCAAATACAGTATCCCGTTGTGGATTCCATTTTCGGGAACAAGGGTGTGCGGTTGGATCAGCAGAAAGTCTCAAACTGTAAACGGGGCCTCTCTGCAAGAAATCTCTAAAACACTGCAAGCATTTATTATAAAGATTCGAAAGTTAAAAATCTGAACATCTGCGTCACTAAAATACAAAATGGTGATTAGCTAACTTGCTTAACACAATCAACCGAAAATGCATACATATTATAGAGAAATACGACTGCTCCAAATAATCTTCGTATTAAAACAAATAATACGCGACCTGAGCAGTTGCAAGCTAGTGCAGTAATGCAAACATAGCAGGACGTAGTATATGAATTTCTCAGATAAATTAAGCTCAGAAGAAATGCTGATTTTAATTATGATAAAAATAACCCAGGCATAAAACAGCTGAAAATCGGTATTGGCAACATTCGAATAGATGGTTCGTGACAAGTACGAAGACTTAATGTTTTACCAATTTATTGTAAATATTACTGATAAAATTTCAACATACCGCAAAGCCAGACATAGAAAAATGGAAGAAAGCATATATCCAGAACGTATATGAACTGTTCGTGAAAGTTTAAAAGCCATGATATAACTGGAAAACAAATCAGCCTGCTGAACTTGAAGATTGGTTACTTCCCAGCAAATGAACATCGCTACTTCTTAAAGATATCAACTTATCACAGTCAGAAGCACAAACAATAATCTCATGTCATGATGAGGCAGTAATCCAAAACATATAATATCATACAATGTCGCATCTGATTTGTTAAATATCTTCACGCGCTGAAGTGCTCTGAACTAGAAATCCTAAAAAAAAAAAAAGTGGAACTGCACTTTACATTACAAAAATGAAAGAATGAAACATGGATATTTTGATTTGTTAAACAAAAGAACTAAAGATGTATAGCACTTCTAAACATAAAGAACTTCAGTGCTTACTGGAATATTCACAAATGCATCTACCATCTTTCCTCTCGCATATCAGTTGCACTCCATGTATAATTCTTTAAAAAATCTTATTAAAGTTTGAAATACAGAAGGAAAACCATTGAACGAATGTAATAAATACTATACCACGAATAGGCTCATTAGTAATTAATAATGAATTTCCAATAAATAAAACAAAGAAGAACAAGAACAGGAAGATTCTACTACTTTAGAACGCAATACAGGAAGAGAGGGAACTGCTCATTTCTAAATTCAGGAAAACTTGATTCTAGGAATCAAGTTTTCCTGAATTTGGTGTGATTTTTTCTACAGTTTTCTGAAACAGTAGACAACTTTCCTAAGATGTTCAGGAAAGAGGTACCGTTTTATTGCTTCGATAAACAACGCACCCATCCACACAAAAAATACCTCATCACACGTTTGAACCTAATCTGTGATATGGCCGAAATGTAACCCGCAACGAAACATGCATCTCATTGGCACTATTGAAAGGAATATGCATTCAGTGATATTTTGAGTTAACGCAACATGAAGTGAAGTGACATCAGATAGAATGATGTCCCATCCAGAAGGGCATTTTTTGAATATTGAAGCTTTTGTCCAAGACAGAAATGATAAAGGTTAAAATGGAAGCTTTGATTTGTTACCATTGTATTTTGAGTGATAAATCAAAGCAGGTTGTGTTTATTCATTGGATATGTATTAAAACAAACTAATCGACTTAATTTAATTAACTAGTATTAATTTATCTGGCGAGTTACAACTGCTGTCTTTTTATGTCATTTACATATGCAATTTCTACGAACTTTACTTAATCGAAGTGACAGCAATTCAGCAATAACATTTCCGGAAGTTTTGACAAAATAAAAGTATTCTGTGGTTTGTTAAATTGATCTTAACCGGAGTGATTTAAAAGGTTTTCGGATTGGCGCGTTTTTTTGAATATTTGTCTGTAGATATAAGCAATTTTTTTTTGTAACTTGTTTACCATCACCCTACAATCAATCTATGAACGAACATTTCTCATCTTTTATGGCTTTTTTATCTAATCTCAACCATTTTATCCTTTATAGTTTAAGGTTAAAATGGAATCCTTTAGTCTTCCGGTAACTTATATTGGTAGAGTAACAACACTAGATTCAAACAGAGTTCAGAAAATCCAAAGGGAACTTGAAGAAGTAATAAAAATTGTTCGAAGTGATATCGATCGTATCATTGAGCGTGAAAGTCGGCTGAAGAATCTAACCGTACGCGCCGGTGATTTCTTTTTCAGGACTTTCACAGATTCTTAAAGTATTTGAATGTATATTTTTTAAGGCAGAGGAAAATTCCAACGTCAGAAATATCTATAGATCATAATTGCATATTTAGTTAATTTTTCTTGACTAATCTAAGAAAAACTTTTATTTTTTAATACACAACTTTTATTTCATACCTTTATGCTATTATAGTGCGATATTTTATAGTGCGATGTGTTTTAGAAAAATCTTTTCAACTTTATAAGAGCCTGCCAATTTCCTATGGTATTTCTAATCCCATTTCTATTGGTTTAATCATTAAGGCAGTGCTTTTCTTAACTATAAGTGTAAGGTATGATATCATTATTTCTGTATTCATATTTTAGACGAGATGGAAGCTCGAGCAGGACAGTTTTCACGCAAGGCAATTCAAGTTAGACGTAACATATGGTGGCGTGGTGCACGTCTGTTACTGCTTTGTATTTTTCTTCCTCTTCTTCTCTTTTTTTCATTGTGACGATTTGTTGAGTATATGTGAACCATTTATCGTTGATAGATTCATGCGTAGTTACGCATAATTGGATTCTTCGAAGTTTATTTTCGAACACTCTTTTTATTATTACATAAAAATCTTCTTTTTCTTCTATTGTCATATTTTGTTTTGGAGATTTGAGTTCCAGTTGATTTATTTCTTTAAGAAGACTGACTAACCTTTCCTTTGCCGGTTGAAAGCTTGCGATAATATGGCTTGACATGTTCCCGGCTCGTGGCACCAATAAATTTTTGTCGTGAAAGGTTGTCTGTTGGTTGATATTCGAATTGTTTTCAATACAGTAGAAGGATTAATAAACCTTTATTTTTTCTAGAACGTAATGTTAACAAACCGAGCAATAAAAAAAAAAGAAGAAATTTATAAAAGAAGAAGGAGGAATTGAAATTGGTTAACCGGAGTAGTAATCGACCTTAAAGACAAAAAATAATTGTAATTTTTTAAGATTGAATTTTGTATGAGTGATAATTGGGCGTGTCTAAGATAAAAATGTGAAAAATCGGAAATGTTCATGAGAATTGAGAATTTATGATATGAGATTACATGTGTAATAAACCAAAAAAACTAGATTTAAAGAGAGATAATTTAAGATACTATAAGATTGTTTTACAATGTCTGAAGAGTCGAAAGTGTATAAAAAATTGAGAATTTACGATGTGAGAACTGAACGTATCTATGATGAAAATCACATGTGAAAAATCTTAAGAAATTAGATTTATGTAGAGACAATTTATGATATTATGGGATTATTTTTAGATAGGAGTTTTCGCGATGTTATAATTCGCGACAAACTTCATTATCTGATAGTGCAACGTTTTGTGTTTTGCTATGTTCTAATAATTCAAAAAGATTATGATTGAAAGATTGTGAGTTGATAAGGTGTGACAGAAATGGCATTATCAAAAGTTAAAGAACAAAGAAGTGAATAATCAGTTATTTAGAATACGAAATTAAAATTTTTTCTATCCTCATTATAACATACTATTTTCATAGTAATGTTATTGTTTGTACTCTGTTTTGATATTTATGAATATTTACTTTTATCATCGCATAGTGATAGTAGACAAAATACAGCCTTTATTGATGTCACATTCTTTACCAATTTTTAAACTCTTTTATTCTTTCAAGGACAAGTGTGTTTTGCAAATGTATTTGGATCACATTGACTTTGTTGAAACAAAGTGCAGAAGCAGGTCGAACTAAATGAAAATAGTGATATGATAAATTTATTCATCATAATTCACGATTAGATTGACACAAGTTCCCTACGCTCAAAATGACTGAAAACGTTAACTGAATGACTCCAATCACTTTTAATGCATAATTAAACTAATGCAACTCATTTCTATATAAAAAGAAAAATATCCAAATCATTTCGCTTTCACATTATTTCATCACGTTACCAGCATTTCAAATAAATTCCTTAAAAATTCCGAAAAACAATGCCAGATTAGTTACTGGCTTCAAAAAAACTCAATCATAATCAATTTATTGCAAATTACAATTTAATAACAAACCGTTACAAATCAACTACAAGCCATTTACAAACAATTACAAACCGTGTACAAACTAATTATAAACCTCTGCAAACCTGCTCTATTCCATGTAACAAAAAAAAGGCAAGTCTCTATGCTGATAAAAAGAGTAAGATGAGCTCCTCAAAAAAAGAACTTATGACAACTGGGAGTGGGTCGCCTCATTTTGATAAAGATTTGAATTTTTTCAATTGCTTCAATATTACCCACTGTCAAGTGCTTCTCAATCTAAATAACTTTAAACTGAGTTTGGAAGAGTATATTGAGTCCTTCTGAATCTACCCAAAAGTTCTTTCTACGAGAGAGATATCAAAAATTCCATGTGATCAATCTTCCTTTGCATAGATATGACTCCCAATTTCGGCTCCGTTTTGAATTATCTTCAAAGTTTTTTGAGAATCACATATACAGTTAAGATTATCCATAACACTTCTGCATCGTTCCACTTTATATTTTTAATGGTAAAAATTTTTCAAGAGCAATACAAGAAATTGATGTATCAAGAACTACACGCAGTATTCACCGGAACCTATGGATCATTATATCAGTCGCATAAGCAGATGTTAGTTTTATAAATATGTTTAACAAAAATTCATAAAAATTTCAGAATTCACCTAATTTTTGGTTTCTCAAAAATCAGCAGAAGAGTGCAAGAGCTAAAACCATAGCTACCAAAGAAGACATATTCGTTAATTACCAACGTTTCCTGTTATTTGTTAAATAAATTTCTTTTTTTACAAACGATTCACCTCACACAATTAATCAGCAGAGCAACTAGAAAAACTTGAGATGAATTTTCGATTATGCAAATGACCCTAATGGGAGGATATTGTCACTGTTTTCATCTCAGACATCAACTGATGACTACCAGTTAGACGTGCCTAATTTTTTCTTGAAATCAATATATAATTTCTGTAAACCTTTATAGGACAACACAATAATTTTCATATTTTTGTCTTAAAAATATTTTAGAATTGATAGAAAGATTCGAAATAACAAACGACAAACAGATTGAGGGAATCTAGAACCTCAATCTTTAAGCATTTCATCTACAACACAGATAACAATGTGAAAAGTTCAACCTCACACTTTTTAGGAATTTAAATATTTCTATTATCGATAAACAAACGTTGTATATACCTACTATATTGTTCATTGCATAAGAAAATTTGTTGGTCTGTAACATGCTTCCCAGATGTATAAAAGATTTCAATAATTCACGTGTGTCTTGTTAATTTTTAAATATCGACACAAAATTGAAATACGGAAAAACAAATTATTATGCATTTTTGTGATTTTAAAATAAAAAACATTTCTTATTTCCTATAGACATTCACTGATGCAATACAGAAAAAAATCTAATGTTAAGCATTATCAACAGCTAATAATGCTGAAGTTTAGTAGTATTAAAACAAACAACCTGAGAAAGCTTAAAAATAATTTTACTCGTATGCAAAATTGAAATATTACATTACTTCTGTGGAAAATCCTTAAAAGATATAGATATATAAGAAACCAAATTAGACATATCATGCATATTACGGAGAGTCATTATTATTCTTCGCATTTATCGAAAGAACTGAAACTAGGATATCTGGTAACATAATTTGCTCCAAGCATTGTAAGCCAGAATCCTATTATACAGGTTTTACTTGTTCCTAATAATTACAACCTGGGATTTCAAACGAATATTACCATTCTGCAAATTTGCTATCAATCGAATTATTAATGGCAGAATTGTATCTTTATGTGATTCTAAAAATCCAAGTATGGTTTAGGATTGCCTCGAAAAACCATATATTTAATTCATTCATTGATTAGACCGTTATTGGAAATAAATTTAAAATAACAGTCAACTAACCAATGATACCGACGACGAAGAGCATACAAGTACAAACAATGGTAATCGTCAGACGTGCACCACGCCACCATATGTTACGTCTAACTTGAATTGCCTTGCGTGAAAACTGTCCTGCTCGAGCTTCCATCTCGTCTAAAATATGAATACAGAAATAATGATATCATACCTTACACTTATAGTTAAGAAAAGCACTGCCTTAATGATTAAACCAATAGAAATGGGATTAGAAATACCATAGGAAATTGGCAGGCTCTTATAAAGTTGAAAAGATTTTTCTAAAACACATCGCACTATAAAATATCGCACTATAATAGCATAAAGGTATGAAATAAAAGTTGTGTATTAAAAAATAAAAGTTTTTCTTAGATTAGTCAAGAAAAATTAACTAAATATGCAATTATGATCTATAGATATTTCTGACGTTGGAATTTTCCTCTGCCTTAAAAAATATACATTCAAATACTTTAAGAATCTGTGAAAGTCCTGAAAAAGAAATCACCGGCGCGTACGGTTAGATTCTTCAGCCGACTTTCACGCTCAATGATACGATCGATATCACTTCGAACAATTTTTATTACTTCTTCAAGTTCCCTTTGGATTTTCTGAACTCTGTTTGAATCTAGTGTTGTTACTCTACCAATATAAGTTACCGGAAGACTAAAGGATTCCATTTTAACCTTAAACTATAAAGGATAAAATGGTTGAGATTAGATAAAAAAGCCATAAAAGATGAGAAATGTTCGTTCATAGATTGATTGTAGGGTGATGGTAAACAAGTTACAAAAAAAAATTGCTTATATCTACAGACAAATATTCAAAAAAACGCGCCAATCCGAAAACCTTTTAAATCACTCCGGTTAAGATCAATTTAACAAACCACAGAATACTTTTATTTTGTCAAAACTTCCGGAAATGTTATTGCTGAATTGCTGTCACTTCGATTAAGTAAAGTTCGTAGAAATTGCATATGTAAATGACATAAAAAGACAGCAGTTGTAACTCGCCAGATAAATTAATACTAGTTAATTAAATTAAGTCGATTAGTTTGTTTTAATACATATCCAATGAATAAACACAACCTGCTTTGATTTATCACTCAAAATACAATGGTAACAAATCAAAGCTTCCATTTTAACCTTTATCATTTCTGTCTTGGACAAAAGCTTCAATATTCAAAAAATGCCCTTCTGGATGGGACATCATTCTATCTGATGTCACTTCACTTCATGTTGCGTTAACTCAAAATATCACTGAATGCATATTCCTTTCAATAGTGCCAATGAGATGCATGTTTCGTTGCGGGTTACATTTCGGCCATATCACAGATTAGGTTCAAACGTGTGATGAGGTATTTTTTGTGTGGATGGGTGCGTTGTTTATCGAAGCAATAAAACGGTACCTCTTTCCTGAACATCTTAGGAAAGTTGTCTACTGTTTCAGAAAACTGTAGAAAAAATCACACCAAATTCAGGAAAACTTGATTCCTAGAATCAAGTTTTCCTGAATTTAGAAATGAGCAGTTCCCTCTCTTCCTGTATTGCGTTCTAAAGTAGTAGAATCTTCCTGTTCTTGTTCTTCTTTGTTTTATTTATTGGAAATTCATTATTAATTACTAATGAGCCTATTCGTGGTATAGTATTTATTACATTCGTTCAATGGTTTTCCTTCTGTATTTCAAACTTTAATAAGATTTTTTTAAAGAATTATACATGGAGTGCAACTGATATGCGAGAGGAAAGATGGTAGATGCATTTGTGAATATTCCAGTAAGCACTGAAGTTCTTTATGTTTAGAAGTGCTATACATCTTTAGTTCTTTTGTTTAACAAATCAAAATATCCATGTTTCATTCTTTCATTTTTGTAATGTAAAGTGCAGTTCCACTTTTTTTTTTTTTAGGATTTCTAGTTCAGAGCACTTCAGCGCGTGAAGATATTTAACAAATCAGATGCGACATTGTATGATATTATATGTTTTGGATTACTGCCTCATCATGACATGAGATTATTGTTTGTGCTTCTGACTGTGATAAGTTGATATCTTTAAGAAGTAGCGATGTTCATTTGCTGGGAAGTAACCAATCTTCAAGTTCAGCAGGCTGATTTGTTTTCCAGTTATATCATGGCTTTTAAACTTTCACGAACAGTTCATATACGTTCTGGATATATGCTTTCTTCCATTTTTCTATGTCTGGCTTTGCGGTATGTTGAAATTTTATCAGTAATATTTACAATAAATTGGTAAAACATTAAGTCTTCGTACTTGTCACGAACCATCTATTCGAATGTTGCCAATACCGATTTTCAGCTGTTTTATGCCTGGGTTATTTTTATCATAATTAAAATCAGCATTTCTTCTGAGCTTAATTTATCTGAGAAATTCATATACTACGTCCTGCTATGTTTGCATTACTGCACTAGCTTGCAACTGCTCAGGTCGCGTATTATTTGTTTTAATACGAAGATTATTTGGAGCAGTCGTATTTCTCTATAATATGTATGCATTTTCGGTTGATTGTGTTAAGCAAGTTAGCTAATCACCATTTTGTATTTTAGTGACGCAGATGTTCAGATTTTTAACTTTCGAATCTTTATAATAAATGCTTGCAGTGTTTTAGAGATTTCTTGCAGAGAGGCCCCGTTTACAGTTTGAGACTTTCTGCTGATCCAACCGCACACCCTTGTTCCCGAAAATGGAATCCACAACGGGATACTGTATTTGCTGTTGCTACGTCTATGGCGTGTTTCCATTCTTTTGAGGCATTATATTTTTAACTAAAATTTCCACTATATTTCTAAATAATTTTGGCTTGGAAATCATGATGTTAATTTTATCAACCTTTGGTAAACATACCATATCTTTATATATGGTAAACATCTTAAAAAGATATGGTATGTTTACCACATCTTTTTAAGGGATCTCATCAAATGTTGTCATATGTAATGATATGAAGGTGTTAGCTATTGGATGTATCAGAGCGCTAGGAAAGCTTTAGAAACTTGGAATAAGCTGAAGAGACACAGCCACTTAGTACATTGAGATTGGTGTGTTTTTTTTCATCTAATTTGCTTGTTTCGGTTAATGATCACATGTTTCATTATTAGTGCAAAAATATTCATAAAGAGAAAGTCATTTTGTGAAACATGTTTTAAGAAATAATATATTTCATTAGTTAATACTGTTCCAAAAAATAAAAAGTATGTTTTCTTAAAAGATTTTCCACAACAGAAGCATATCGTTCCAGATAAGTATGGAACATCCCTCTTGTCCTTTTACAGCGCAGTTCTTTCAGTCTTGGTTTTATCGTGTCGAGGATCCTTTTTGCCTTCAATGCGCCTAACATAAAGCATTAATATGTATGTATTGGTTTCTGTGTCTTTTGAAAAACTTTGCTTAAAAGAGACTGTTTTATTGCTGGTAACGTAGTTTTACAGCGCAGTTCTCTACAAGATACATGTTATTTAGAAATCGATTTGCTTACTTTATCAATATATGTTTGTCAACATTCTTAAGATTAGCTGTAATGAGAACTTTTGTTTTGTAATCAGATTCTGAAGTTCTAACTAGGACTATATTTTTAAATAGCCAGAAAGTTTACATTAGTGATTTACAGGAAGGTATCAAAAAGAGTTAAGGTAAAACAGAATGAGTATTCGTGTATTGGTTTGTCAGATACCATACGTCATTTCAATACCCACAGATTCATTGGGTTCAGCCATTTCTTCTGAAACTACGTACATTCCAAAGCAGAATGAGTTGCACGGCAGGCAAAGGTGCTTTTACCAGAAACGAAAGGCTGATGTTACAGTGTCATTTAATATTTCATCCAGAACTTCATGTGTGCGATTTTGAAAAGGGAATAATTTCAGATAAACTCGTTACAGTCTGCAAAAGCAGCAGTGCTATCGAAATTACATTAATCTTTACAATGTACTAATGTAGAAGATTCAACAATTTCACAGCAGCAGATAGGAGAACATTTGCAACAAAATTCAGGGACAGATTTGCTTAAACAGTTACGGGAAGACTTTCGGAAAAAACTTCACATTTTTGATGAATAATTCTTTGACCTTTGTAAACGGTATTATTGGCTTTAAAGTTTGAAAAAAAAAAAAAAAAACAGCAAAACAGCTGGAATTTAACATTGGTAAATGTTGGAGGTCAATAATTTGTTTGAATGGAAAACTGAAAAACGTATTTCTGTGGTGAATTTATAAACTGTGTTTCAGGCAAATTTAGCAAATAAAATGTTAGAGTTAGAGAAAATGGCATTATGATTTAATGCTTTAGAAAATCAGAAGAGAATGTGCGTTCAGTTGAGTGTGAACAGGAGGGAAATTGCGAATAGTGTAAATCGAGAGCTGCTTGACAATAAACGGGTGTTGGACTTCAACAATGTAATGAATTAAAAACTTGTTTATTTTAAATGATGTGAGGAATCTTTTCTGTCTTTTTTATTGTCATCTGCACAGCCTAAAACAGTTTCATCTGCTCAGCCTAAAACAGTTTCAGTGCTTCGTAATGTTTCTTTTGCTAAAAAAGTTAACTCAGTATTTGATGCCGGTGGTCCAGCAACTTTCTGATCTGATGGTGAATGTCTCTTTAGCCGAATGCAGCAATCGAATGCAATATTATGAACTTCGTTTTCTTTAAATTCAGCGGCTAATTCGCATAACAGAGACAAATCAGCAATAACTTAAATCGTCAAATATTGACTTGTGCAGTCATATGCAGTATTTCTTCTGCGCCTACGAATGATACCAGAGTTTTAAGTCGATGAAACATAAAAGGAGTTTGCTTCTTTACCAATCAATAACTGACTCCCCATTTGTTGAGAGACATCGTATGTCAAGCTAGATATTGATATTTTTAAATTTGAGAACGTTTATAACAAAGATGAGAAAAAAATTGAATCTGCATTAACAACCATAAATGATCTATATAATATTGAAAAATCCAACAATTTCTGGAGTTTGTTCTTACCGAACCAAATATAATATAATAAGTATAATGCACCACACAAATGTACTTAAAGTAAACGTTTCTTTTTCTTATTTTGGTATAAAACTGAAGGTTAAGATTTGCTCAATATATATATGTCGCGAATTATAATTTCGCGAAAACTTCTAACCAATTTCATAGTATCATAAATCATCTCTCTTTTTAAATTATAAACAATCCTACGGTATTCACACATGTATTTTTAATCTCTTCGTAGTAAACACTTTAAATTCTTTACACATGTGATTTTATCTTAGACACACCCAATCCTCACTCATATAAATTCAATCCTAATAAACAAAACCATTAATTATCATCATTGTCGACTATGCATGTTTAACCAAGATCAACTCCTCCAATCTTCTTCTTGATTATAAATTTTTTCTCTTCTTTTACTGCTCTGTTTATTAATAGTACGTTTGCGAAAAATAAAGGCTTATTAATCCTTCTACTGTATTGCAAACAATTCGAATATCAACCAACAGACAACCTTTCACGACAAAAATTTATTGGTGCCACAAGCCGGGAACATGTCAAGCCATATTATCGCAAGCTTTCAACCGGCAAAGGAAAGGTTAGTCAGTCTTCTTAAAGAAATAAATCAACTGGAACTCAAATCTCCAAAACAAAATATGACAATAGAAGAAAAAGAAGATTTTTATGTGATAAGAAAAAGAGTGTTAGAAGATAAACTTCGAAGAATCCAATTATGCGTAACTACGCTTGAATCTATCAACGACAAATGGTTCACATATACTCAACAAATCGTCACAATGAAAAAAAGAGAAGAAGAGGAAGAAAAATACAAAGCAGTAACAGAAGGCGACCAAGGAATATTTCAATTATTACACAAAGGAAAGGAAGCGGTAATAACACTGACAATGCACAAGGATGAAGTCGACCAAAACTTAAAACAACTCTCAAAGGAGTTGACGAACAAACAAACAAAAGAAGAAGAAGCAAAATTTACTCCTTCTTTAAATATTAATGTAAATCTTCCTCATTTATCGCTCCCTACTTTCGATGGAGACCTTAGACAATGGCGACAATTTTGGAGCAGTTTTAACGCAGCAGTCCACACACAAGCGATTCCAGAAATACAAAAATTGAATTACTTGTACTCATGTCTTAAAGGAAAGGCTCTACAAGCAATATCTGGATATGATATAGCTCCAGAGAATTATGAAGTCATCAGAAAACTGCTCAATGAAAAATATGGCGATCACTCAATAGTAACAACATTAGTATACAACGAACTCCAATCAATTAAACGAAATGAAAGAGAATGGATTGGAACAATTGAAAATATAGAACGAGTACTGCGCCAGTTAGAAGCTCTAGGAGAAAGCCTTGAGCATTCAAATATTGAAATCTTGATCGAGAGCAAGTTGCCATTATGGATATTAAATAAAATATATAAACATAAGAAGAAGGACATGCCTTGGTCAATTCTCAAACTAAGAAACTTTTTAACAAGTTTAGTTAATGTGAATGAACAGATTAGAAACTGTCAACATTCACTCACCCAACTCAATATTAAATCTACAACTACCAAACCGGAACAAAAACAACGATACAATCCCGGAGGAACTTCAGCATTGTCGATAATAAAAGATAATCAAAATACTTCGAAAACTACAACAACGAAAAGACGACCATGTGTATTCTGCAATCAAGATCATTGGGACAGCGATTGCGTGAACTACACAACTCTCAATGCTCGGCTTAGTCGTCTCAAAGTGTTGAAAAAATTTACTATTTGTCTTAGAGGCAGTCACAAAGGACAGAATTGTAATGTCAAAAAACAATGTTTTTATTGCAAAAGCTCACATAATAGTGCTTTATGTAATAAAAGGAATTCACTTTCTTTAAACAATACAATGTCTCAAAGAAATGAAGAGCATGAAAGAATTGGACCTTCGAAACGAAAGGATTGTTCAACTTCTCTCTATAACTCTACATTAACAACTCGATCCAAACAGACAAAGGAAATCTTACTTTTATGTAAGGAGATAAAGGTTTTTAATCCATCACAACCTCAACTACAACAAAATGCCCTTGCATTAATTGATATTGTATCCTTCATCTCCAAAAAATTATCACATCAATTGAAGTTAACCGAAACAGAAACTCAAATTATGAGAATAGCTCCATTTGGTATGAAAGAACCGAAATCATGTCCCACTGCTCGCATACAACTAAGTGTGCTAACTACCGAAAGCGAAATCGTACCACTACAAGCAAATATAATTGATTATCTAACGAACGAATTGCAGGTAATGGAGACATCAAATGAATTTGAAATTCAAAATTTAACAAATTATTGGAATTTTTTTTTCAAATTTATTAGTCTACGAGAAATCAGGGAATTGAAATCAGGGCATATGTTGGTTCAATCAAAAGTTGGTCCAATGATTGCTGGAAGTGGAGAAATTAAGAAACTTTGCAAGAACGAATTATATCCTGAAGAAGTAGTATATTCTACAAACGTCAATATTAGCACGGAGCTAGAAAAATTTTGAAAATTAGAGACGATTGGTATCCAAGAATCACCTCAAGATGATGTTGATGATCAAGCTTTAAAGCATTTTAAACGGACCATCATCAAGCAGGGGTGGAAGATATCAGGTTTGTTGGCCATGGAAAGATTCCAAACAAAAATTAAGCAATAATTATGGATTATGTCTGGGACGATTGAAGAATTTGATCAACCGCCTACAACATAATTCAAATGTCCATTCATATCATCAAATACTTATGGATCAACTACATTCAGGTATAATTGAAGAAGTACCTCCAAAGGATGAGATAGGCGTTATTCATTATTTACCACATCATGAAGTATTAACTCCCAGTAAATCAACAACTAAATTAAGAATAGTATATGATGCCTCAGCACATCACAAATGTTTTAAAAGCTTAAATGAAGTACTATATCGAGTAATGTTACCGGATTTAGTTGGAGTAATATTACGTTTTCGGATGATGAAAATAGTAATAACCGCTGATATCGAAAAGGCATTTTTACAACTAGAACTACAAAATGAAATTGTACACGTTTTCTTTGGTTGGATGATATTGATAAAGAACTAACCAATGAAAATATAAAATGTTACCGATTTAAGAGAGTTCCTTTTGGAATAATATCCTCACCCTTCTTGTTAGCAGCAACATTAAATTACCACCTAGAAAATCATGGTAGTGAATTGGCATGGGAGACTAAGAAAAAACTTATATGTAGACAACGTTATTATATCAGCAAATGGAACAGAAGAGGCCTTATATAAATATGAAAGAACGAAAGAAATTTTTGCTGAAGCATCGATGAACATAAGAGGATTTCATTCAAATGACGAAGAATTTAATGAAAGAATAGCTGAATGCGACCTAAGCCAAACAAATCAGGAAAATTTTCTTGGTCTTAAATGAAACCATGAACGAGATATTATCCGTGTGACACTGAAACCATGGATAGGAAAAAGTTTAACAAAGAGGACTATCCTACAATTCATAGCCTCCCAATACGATCCATTGGGTCTTCTCGTTCCTATAATGATCAAACTTAAATTATTCATACAACACTTATGGAAAGAAAACATTCCATGGGATCAATCTTTAAACAAACAGGGCTCTCATCAAAGAATGGCCAACAAATATAATAGAGCTGCCAAGATTTATAATGGAAACTTCACAATTAACAGAATTCCATATATTTACTGACGCTTCGAAAGTTGCCTATTCTGCAGCTATTTATATTCTCAATCATGGATATCAAAACACATATTCGAATTCATTTTTGATTTATGCTAAATCTCGAATTGCTCCAATTAAAGGTATGTCAATTCCTAGACTTGAATTATTATCTGTACTAATTGGAGTAAGAGCAGCTCAGTTCGTATTGAAACAATTAAATCTTGAAAATAATCAAGTTACTTTGTGGATGGATTCAAAATGTGTTCTTTACTGGATACAGAATTATACAAAGCTGCTTCCCAGATTTATACAAAATTGCATCGAAGAAATAAGGAAATCTAACTTCGAATTAAATTACATACCAAGCCAAGGATTTCATACCAATTGATCAAAATCCAGCAGATATAGCCACCAAAGGAGTATCACCACTTAAACTCCAAAATTGTAAACAATGGTGGAAAGGACCTCGATGGTTGGAACTCAAGAAATCTGAATGGCCAAAGTGCAAACTTCGCTATTCAGGAAACGATGAATTTGCAGAAGCAATTGCTTTGAATTTAACAAAGATGACTCAAACTTTTAAAAGGAATATAATTGAATTTATTGACGTATGTCGCTTCAGCAGTTCGACAAAACTAGTTCGAATAACTGTTTGGACTTTTAGATTTATTAAACAAACCTGCAAAAAGAAATTAGTGTGGCTAGAACCATTATCCCTAAAAAAGAAATATATGACTAAAGTTGATTACGATATAGCAGAGACTATGCTGATCAGACAGGTCCAATCACGATTGCTAACGGAGGACGAAAAGGAAAAATGGAATCTATATCTAGATGAAAGTGATAACTTATGGAAATTAAGGAGCCGACTGGAAAATTCAGAATTAATGGACGAAAGCAAATATCCTATATATTTACCGGATCATAATTATACTACTGATCTTGTTATTTTTGCACAAGCATAATGAATTATATCACGCAGGTATTGCACATACGTTATCTGAATTAAGACGAAAATATTGGATACCGAAAGGAAGAGCTGCTGTAAAACGAATCATAAACCTATGCTGTTATTTCATTCGCTGGAAAGCTAAACCATTTAAACTGCCAGCGATGCCAAGTTTACCAGAAACACGAGTAAAACGATCCAGGACCTTCGAACAAGTCGGCCTTGATTATATGGGTCCTCTTTCAGTCAAATCTAATACTGGTCTAGTCAAAAGATAGATAGCACTTTTTACGTGCTTCACTACCAGAGCGGTGCATCTAGAAATGGCGGAGAATTTATCTGCCGAGAATTTTTCACATGTTTTAAGAAGATTTATCGCTCGACGTGGATATCCAAAATTAATATTAAGCGATAATGCTAGCCAATTTCAATTGGTATTCAAAACTATTATGGAAAAAAACGCTAATTTTTTGGCGACAAAAGGTATGATATGGAAAAATACTATACCAAGAGCACCATAGGGTGGTGATGTATATGAAAGACTTATAGGACTCACAAAAAAGGCATTAAGAAGAGCAATAGGAAGAAAACTTCTAAAGGAAGGAGAATTAATAACATTAATAGTTGAAATAGAAGGAATCCTTAATACCCGTCCATTAACTTATGTAGGGTTTGCTGACTACAGAATCATTCGTCCAATTGATTTTATATCATCTATGGCTTCATTAGATCTACCAATAAATTATAATAGTGATCAAGATGAATATACCCCTTATACAATAAAGACTAAAGATAAGTTAATCAAGTATTGGACTACCACTCTTACCACATTAGATGTCTTTTGGAAGTTGTGGAAAGAAGAATATCTTACAAGTCTTAAAGAACGCACACAAAGAGAATTAAAATCACCTAGAATAATAGAAAAAAGAGTACCACATGAAAATGAGATAGTATTACTAAATGAACCAGAAATACCTCGTGCTGTATGGAAATTGGCAAGGATAATAAAAATTAATCGAGGATGGGATGGAAAAATAAGGAGTGCAACAATACAATTACCGAATGGAAAACAAATTGATCAATCAATCAATATACTTTATCTTATGGAAATAGGTGCTACTGAAGAAGATAGAGAAGAAAGGTGGAAGATGAACCAGAAGAACCTATTGCTCGATGAACCAGAAGTGCTAAAAAATCACAAACTACAATCTATGCAAAAGACAAGTCTAATCTTTTGATAAAAACTTTATCATTAATAACGATGACGTCATTAATACCAAGACAGGTATTAGCTAACAATAGCTGTAATTGGATTACTGGAGTATCCTTTAATATTCCTGAAAAATGGAATTGTGAAGAAATTATTCACAAAAATGCTACATATCACAAAGTGGATGTGTATACACGCACCCATGTAAGAATACCAGCTATAAAATGTAGCAACATTACACGGACTGTATGCACAAAAGCTTTTCTCAGAATATCGCTATTGGTAGTATCAGACCATACGTCTACTACCGCAACTTCCTCACAATTCTGCAGATATTTAAATGTTCGAAAACAAATGAACGGAATTGGACTAATTCAATCTTCTCCTAATCAATGGATAACGAATAAGGAAATACAATATTCCTATGGATGGTTAGGAGTTAACTGTCAATCAACGTCAAACTTCATATTAACTCAAGGAGAAATTCTCATCTACGATGGAAGAGGGTTAGTCTCTAACCTTGAAGATATAAAAGACTGTTCGAAACAAAAGGGTGAATGCATAACGAATACTAGCATTATCATATGGAATAGCAATGATACGACCAGTCATTGCTTATATCGAAAGATCGGAAGATTCAAGGCTACAAAGTATAACAACCACTTCATCATCGATGAGATACAAGCATCGCTTATAATTGATAAAAATCCCCCTGTATTAAACACCAAAAATTGTAGATTCACCTCTCCAATTTTAATGCAGGGCGATATAGTTATTGAACTAGACGTTGAAGATGACTCGAACTCTACTACAAAATTCAAACGAAGAGTAACAAATAAACTATTAATGATGGAAAAGTCTCCAGATAGAAAGTATGATTCTGAAAATGTAAAACTTCGATACTTTTCTGATTCACTAAAACAAGAATTCCTTCAACAACTCAAAGAAACATAGCAGAGAAATTGCCAAAACAGAAATAACTTATTACTTTTGATCAAATGGCTATCAATCAGCAATCCTACCCTTGCCACGAAACTAATACTTCAAAGAAACGATGTGATAGCTAAAAGAATTAACGGAAATTTGATGGTGGCTCCTTGCAAATCAGAACAATCAACAATTGAAAATATCGAATTCAAAGGAGATTTAATAAGTAAGTTTGAAATTGAGAGAATTAATGCAGAATTGGAAATCCTAACTCAAACTCAAAAAACAATTAATTCAATACCACATCAAATGAAAGATGAACTCTTCTGGCAAGAAATCTCTGAAGAAGGAAAAGAAATTATCGAACAAATGGAAAGGAAATTCAACGAAACTGTTCTACCGATAGAAGAAGAATTTGAAAACGTGATAACACATTGGAAATTGATTTTTATCTGTATAATTATCGTGACAATATTAACTATTTTAGTTATTATTAAGTGGAAATTTAAATTAGTTCAATCTCTCCTTTGTAATACTTCAAAACGAAATTCAAATCAAACTACCATCATTACTCTCCCTACAGAAGCACCACACACTCAATTTCTAACTAAAGAAGAAATCCCACCTATTAAACTCCATACATTTAACTATATAACTCAAAATCACTCTCTCAAAATTACCTCTTAAAACAATTTCTCTCCCCCTTTGGGAGTGTCGCGAATTATAATTTCGCGAAAACTTCTAACTAATTTCATACTATCATAATTCATCTCTTCTTTTCGTTGTAAAATACTTCCAATTCTTTACACATATAATTTTGCTGTAAAATTGTAATTAGCTTGCATTTCAATCTTTTCGTTGTAAAACACTTCCAATTCTTTACACATATAATTTTACTGTAAAATTGTAATTAGCTTTCATTGTAAACTTTTGCGTTGTAAACACTTTCAATTCTTTAAACATATGATTTTTCTGTAAAATTATAATTAGCTTTCATTGTAATCTTTTCGTTGTAAAACACTTTCAATTCTTTACACATATGATTTTTATCTTAGACACGCCCAATCCTCACTCATATAAATTCAATTCTAATAAAGAAAACGATTCATTGTCATTATTGTCGACTACTACTCTGTTAACCAATATCAATTCCTCCGGTCTTCTCTTTTATTATAAATTTCCTCTCTTTTTTATTCCTCGGTTTTATTCATACTGCATTTTCGAAAAATAAAGGTTTATTAATCTTCCTACTGTATTGCAACTATTCGAATATCAACCAGACAAACCTTTCACGACAGCAAGCACTTAAAAAGCATTTTCAATAATTTGTTTTATTAAAAAAATAAAACATTTTTACAATATTAAACAATTATCTATGATGTTACTGCTAATAAATGTTTTTATGTAATGCAAACAAATAATTTACCATGCAGTTAACAATAAGCAAACAATTAGAACTGTTTTTTTCGATGAAAATTTTATGGCTCCAGCAAACGCTGGTCCTTTCCATGATAAACCAGGATAAATTTGTATGGGCAGGCAACCATTATTTGCAGGATTAAATCCTAATTTACATACACAACTATAAGAACCTTTCAAATTAACGCATTCCCAATTTTCTGAAAAAAATTATATTAGTGATATCATTAAATGATAGTAACTATCAATGGTAATTACTATCACTGTTGACAACATTTGAATAATAGCATTTTCTTGTTTTTCATAAAATGAATTTAAAAATTCAATTAAAAAAGAAAAAATTAAATTGGGAAAACTTACCACCATGTGTTTGTTCACAATTAATATACAAGCATTCATTAATATCCACACATTTATTCACATCAAATCTATAAAGAAAAGTTAAAACAATTAATTTTGCAAATAATTGTATATAATTAAACTCATGAATACCAAATTAAAAAGAACAAAATCAATTCCATTTTGAATAATTTTCAGATAACAACTAAGATAGTGCGAAATTTAAATAATGGTGTAAACAAATAAGCAAGCTGAAATGACATAATTGTATTTTCTATAAATAAAAAAGGGAGTGTTAATCACTTACCGAAATATATATCCCGGTTCGAGACAATCACATGAGACATTCCATAAATTCCAATATATTCCGACAAGATCTTCATTATAATTTGATTTCAATACACATGTACCATTTTCTGGGCATGGTGACAGATTACAACCATTTACACAAAAACTAAAAGTTAATGCAATTCATTCAGTAGTGAAATTATTACGCTATATATATATATATATATAAGTATAACAATAAGAATAATTAAATGAGACAAAAGAATGATCGGATAAAGTTTTACCTTGATTTTGCGCATCGGAAAGGTTCCATATCAAAAGATCCTAATGTTATATGCGTAATTTGATTGAATGTTAAATTTCTGGCTAACGCTCGACTAGGCCACTATAGTTACAACTTCTATTTACTTGTAAAAAACGAAATATTCTGCTTCATAATAAAAAAGATTCGAATATCTTTTTAAAATAATTTAAATAAAGTTAAAAAAAATTGAAATTGTAGTAAATTAAAACAAATTTTTTAAATAATTTAAAGTCAATTCAAAAACTTTGAACTTACAATATACTCTTTTTCATTTGCTCCTTCATTTTCCGTAATTTCGTCCTGTTAAAAAAATAGTTTCAGTTTAGAAAAGCATAAAAATTTTAGCAAGCAAACAGTACATATAGATTTCTTATTTCAAAATAAGAATTAGCATTGTAAATGATAACGTTGCAATCCAATTTATTTACCAGTTTTCTTTGTAAATACTATGAATTATTAGCTTAAATATTACTTAAATATTATTGAAGCTATAAACGGAAAATTTAAATCGAAAAATTCATAATTACAGTTTGAAAAGAAAGACGATGATTAGAAATCAGATAATAAATTCAAATAATTTAATCATTTTCTTATTTTTTCGTTGATAAATGTCTTATAGTAGTGATAATTATGATAAAATGTTTTGACAATTACTGAAACGGATGCAACAATTGGTTGAATGTTGCAATATGGTATTTTTTCCAGAATGCTAATACTATTCATTGTCATCCAGCACAACAAATAAATAGCAGAAAAATCATAGTCAAACATTTCATGGTGAACTAATCGACGAATTTCACTCTTCCTTAATTACAACATTCTAATTATAGCAATACTATGCAATGGTAAATAAGAATTTAAATTTGGAAACAAAAATTGGTTTTTTTGAGATGTAATTTTTAAAATTTAAGAGGATAAATAGAAAATACATATTTAATTAAAACAAATTATTTAACAATCTTGCAATGGTTAAATGAGTTTGAATTTTCCCTGACAAAAAATATGAAACAGTAGTAATAGACCTTATAATAAATTCGTCATAAATAACGGATGTAAAAAGAAATACATTGCGCTTTTTAATATCATCCCAGATACTATCAATGCATAACTGAAACAAATATCATTTTATTTAGTTTCGAATTATATTATTATTTAATCATCAGTTGCTCCAACTAAATCAAGTAATCAGACTTGATATAAAAATAGTCTGTTAAATTTCGCCAATTTCTAGATAACTTTTTAATATTTCCAATTGCATTTCCGAACTATTATATTTTAAATTATGATCTTTATCAGTTGAAATCAAAATCATGGCATTCCACGTGATAAGTCAACGATCAATTTTCAATACTTTTATGACTATGCCAAATTAGTGGTGTTAAAAGAATGTTTGAGAAAGATAAACAAAGTGTTAATCGGACGAAACAATATTTAGGTTGTCATGATAAACCTTCATCAATTTTGAATTTAAAGATTTTAGAAAAATAATAATTTCGACACATGCTTAAATAACAAATTTTCTTAATTTCTCAACGAACACAGAGCAAGAACGGCTCAGAATATTGTCGGAAGTAACCAGTAAATAAAGCACACCAATTTGTAATTTATAACCATTTCCTTTGAAAACTAAAATCAATTACTAACCTTAAACCCTTGAATGCATACTTCACGAAGATCATTAGAAAAATTAATCTGTGGAAAAGAATATATGAAATTACTATGCATAGTAGATGGCTGTTCAATCCACATTCGATAAATTCGAGAATAAAATGCAAGCTGACCAAGTATATTCATATAATAGAGGCGCACATATTTTCTCATAGATTTTATCTCACTTAAAATTTAAAAAATATTGAAATTTCAGTGTTAATTAATAAAAACATTTAATAAATTGTATGAAAACATGAAAACATGCATACCTCGCGTACTTTTTAAGTAATGTTTGATTAAAATCGCTTAAAAAAGCTTTTTCTTCTCTATGTTCAATAGATGCTAAATTGTGCAGTGTCAACAATAAAACAAATGACAGTTTAAGATTGAAACGACCGCTCATCATCTCATTTCAATCAGTATTTTCATTTTTTTATCGGTGGGAACAATGAAAACAAGCAATTCTTCCTCACTTGAAGTTTTTTGTTTGTTTATATTTAGGAAAAAAATATAGGAATGATATGATTGAGGATAGGGTTGAGTCGTTTTATTGTTAATCAGATTCTTCATTTATATAAAAGAAAAAGAAAAAATAATTTACTAATAAATCTTGAAACAGTAAAGAATAAAAAATCCATAATGAATATATCTGAAAGTCTTTCAGTTCTTTGATAAAATTTTGATTAAATTAATTTAATCATTTTAATTTACTAATTAATTCAAAATTTTCATTTTCTAACATTTTTAATGCATTCAGCCATCTGATTTTTTTCCATCAAACCATCAGAATAATAACGCTCGTATTCTTATGGAAGTAGTTTTCAATTCGAATTTCAAATTTTATTTATTCTTTTCTATTCTTTTGCTCCTCAATTTCGTATGAATTTTTACAAGCTATTTTTAAACAATTATTTTTGTCAAGTTCAATATTTCGGTGCAATATTACTCACTTGAAATCCACTATTTTCTTTTGTAATAAAGTTGCAATGGACTGATAAATTAATAACTGATAAATTAAAAATATTTAAAAATTTTTTGGACAAGAATTTCAAAAATGCTAATTTATGAAGTGCAAGATTTAAATTTTACGAATATAAATATTAAAGACATAAATGGTATAAAAGACTTATTGTCATCTCTAAATTCATTTGTTTTAATAACCATTGCTAGTTGTGGTAAATCGCAATTAAGATGGATGAAAAGAGACGTAAATCATTCGTGAACAAAATGAAGAAGCTAATGTTTTTTCTGAATTGCTATTTTTTTTTTTGTTTTTTCCAAATTTTTTTCTAAACTTTTTCTAAATGTTTTGTAATGATTGTACTTATTTTATAGTGAGAAAGAACAGCAAAATAAACACTTTATTTCACGCCTTTTTTGTTTTATTCACGTCTTTCCCGAAAACGATTTACCGAGTAAGCAAATTTTGATAACTGATTGATTAATCGTTTCTTACTCCATTATCTCTAAAATTTTATAAAGAAAAAAAACATGAGATTTTCCACAAAAATTTGTGAGTTGAAGTCGGAAAAAATTTTTACCTATATGAAATATGCCAAAACCTCAACCATTCCTTTCATTAAAACAACTTATTTTGTCACATTACTTGTTCTTCTAGCTTTTTCATCAGTCCCAAACTTTTTTCCATTTTCTTCTTCATTTATTTTAATTTTGCTCAAAAGTATGTATTACCGAAACTAAAAGAGATTGAAAGAAGTAAATCTAAAATGAAATTATTTAATTTTAGTCATATAGTATTGAATTGACATTGCCACTTGACTTATCATTAAAATGAGTTGGAGCAGATTTATGACAAAAATAAATTAAAATGTTCATCATTAGTAAAGGCATTACAAAATGCTTGATTATAAGAATTGAAAACGATTTCAGTTCCAACTCAAGGGATATCAACTAAAAATCTGGCAAAACCTTCACCTACATTTACACGTCGACTGTATTCTGCCTAAGTAAGTGACAAGAAGCTTCATACGAAACAAACTAAACGACAATGGGAATCAAAATGTTATTAAAGCATATGAAATCCTTTCATAAATTTATTTGTCTTAATCTTAAATAGCTTTAAATAAATTGCTATTAAACGCCTACATAATTTGATATTTTAATTTATATTACCATCTGATTAAATGTTGTTGATTAAAATTTGATATTTTAATTTATATTACCATCTGATTAAACCCAGAATAAATACACTCAAATGATATTATCATTTGATCTAATATTGACAAAAATATTAAGATTGTAATGATTAGATAAAACAAGCATTTAATAATAACAGAATAACATTAATAAATAAAATTTAATAGATTGTCGACGATTGTCAACAAATAATTATATTATCTTAATTAATTTAAATTGAATTCGATTTCATTAATAATTAATTTATATTACTGTCTGATTATATAGTATTGAATTGGCGTTGTTACTTGACTTATCATTAAAATGAGTTGGAGCAGATTTATGATAAAAATAAATTAAAATGTTCATCATTAGCAATTCACTAGAAATCAAGCATATATTTATTTCCTTCCTCATTAATTCACTCTCCTATTGATTATATTTAAATTTTTCCGATAAAAATTCTTAAGAATTATCATCTAATCTTATCACTAAAAGTAAAGCAAAATATAACACAAGTGGAAATGGCAATTATTTGAACAACTATTAGTCGGAATGTATCAGATATCGATCAGTTTTGGAAATTGGAATTTATTGGTGTGAAAGAAGAGCCAAAAACAGTAGACGACGATAAAGCGTTTTCTCAATTTAAAAAAAGCATCAGTAAACATAATGGGCGATATGAAGTTAGTTGGCCGTGGAAAGAAACAAAAATAAATTTTAAAAGTCATTATGGGTTATGTTTAGGAAGATTTAGGTAACTTATAGCAAGATTACGAGACGAACCAAAGTTACTTCAAAGCTACGACAACAGTATTTGAAAACAATTAGCGTGTGATATGATCGAAGAAGTTACCCCAGAAATGGATTAAGAAGGTATAATACATTATTTTTAATGATATGAAGAATATATACGTAACAAAGAAACAAATATAAGAGAAACAAATATTGTTCTTACATTTAACAAAGAAACAACAAAATTTAGAGCGGTATACGACGCTTCGGCCCATTTGAAAAAATGACAAAAGTTTAAACGACGTATTATAGCGTGAACCATCTACACTTCCAGATCTTTGTGAAGTATGGAAGCAATTACAAACCAAAACGGTGACAATTTCTTTCAAATAATTAATACCAATCGCTTTAGCAAATGGATGCGATTAGTAAGAACAATTATCTGGTCACTAAGATTCATTAAACGAATCACAAAAAAAAAAAAAAAATAGACTATATAAGCATAAAGGATCAGTTTTCCCTATCATCTCTTCATATTTCATCCTTTTGAATATGATATGATTTCATTACAATTTGAAGAATGATTGATGCTGAAAACAATAGTATCCTACAGAATGATTGCTTTTCTTCTTTTTGGTTCATTTACTTTAAAAAAAGACGACCGTGTACTGACTGCACTTATGATACTATAGACTGATTTTAGTAATGTCATAAAGCTAACCACCAACAAGTAAATAACAATCAGAAGTTTATTGTGAAAATAAGAAATTTGAAATGTAAAGCAATACAAGAAAAATATTAGCAAAATTAAGGAGGGAGGAAAAATGGATTAGTAGATCAAGAATTAATTCTCTTAGGAAATTGTTCGACTTATTTCTTCACTCGATTGCTTTTGCTTTATTTATTGAAATTTTCAGTCCAGTTTACGTAATTGGGATTCTGTCTGACGAGCATTAAATCTCACTTTATGGTATTCATTAGTGATACTTGAATTCTTTTCTGAGTCACTCGAAAACTAAATCCACTGATACGCGAACGGATGGATAATTTCCTGCTTCCGGCTGCTTTCCACAGTGATAGTGATCGTGTCCCTTCGAGCTGCGATTGTCATCTTTCCATACCTGCTCCTCTCATTTGTTTTAGGCCAAGTTGCACAATATTTATAATCAGTTGAGGAGCGAGCGCGTTGATTACAACTTACCAATCTGCTCTGTGTATCTACTGCTGTTGCTTCGTCCTTCCACTGTACCCAGTATCGTTAACATTGCAGTAAAGGGTTAGGAGTGGGCTTCGAGCAGCGATCAACAATGGAAAACACCGAAGTGAGCAGCAGAGGCGTATCAGCCTTTGCGATTTGCGATTGTATCGTAAAGAGAGCGATCCAACCCGACGAGACAAACAGCAGCTATATTTGGGTTTGGCGCTACGGCAGTAATAAGTTGCGGATGAATTTATGGTCATCACCATAAATGGCTTTCTACCAAAATAAGATTATCCATTGTCGTGTGGCTATTCCACATACCTTTCGTTTCTCTACATTCCACTTTGCATATTTCATGTTATATGAAGGTTAGAGAAATGAGTGACCGCTCAAACTACGAATCCAATCGCCCTCATCAAAAATAATTTTAAATTTGATACGAGAAATGATAAGATTGCCAAGAATGAATTTATGAGAGCTATAGGACTGATAAGTGGAATATAAGAAACTAGATACATAAGTATAATTATTCGCAACTGATCATCTAATCATCTAATGATAGTATGCTGATATCTTTACCTTCACACATTTCTTATTCAAATAATTATTTAAAGAGTATTTTCTCTTCAATAGAATTATTTGAATTTATTCTGCAATATAGATTCTTGAATTATCAGATATGGAGTTGCTTTAACTGCTTAGAGGAGTAACCAAATAATTGACATCGTTGCAGTCCATATATCACAAGGTTCAATCATTTGTTGGAAACACCAAAGTTGGAACGATGGTTTCGTACCGACCCCAATCCATCCCGGCAGAAACTGATTAATTATATGAACGTACTCAATGGTTCCAGTTATCGGCGGCATAATGTTAAAGTAACGTATCAGCAAATCTGTAATTGGTTTGCAAATCAACGTGCTGCTAATAGGTTCTGTATTCTTGAAGGAATTTGTGAAATATTAAATTATATTTTAGTTGCACATAGTTGAATAAGTAACGCTTAAATTGAAGTAATTAATTTTGTCGCTGGAAAGTGCGGAACACGAAAAACTATCATGAAAAAGCATGCATAGTATTATTTTGAAATATCCAGCAAGTTTGGTTCTCGTTACATTTGATCATTAGAACGGATTTTTTATCCTACTACTCATCTGTTTTTTTTTTTTGAATAGCATGTTCTGGATTGGTATGAGAAACCAAATAGCGGATAGGAAAATATCTGACGGCAAAAATTATCACTTTGTATTTTATGAAATTTCATCATTTGGTTTGCTATTCACCATATTTAGAAAATTAACAAAAGCTGTCAGCTGCTTCCCATTCATTTATATCGGAAAAAAATGACAAGAAACTAAAACATATTATGGCTGATAAAAAACTATTGATATCTATTTCATAAATTCAAGTTCCGACTTTTTCCATGAAGTTAGTTTTCTCTAATAATCAACTTTTAATATCGTAAATAATATCTTCCAATTTAGTTCCTTGAAAAGCAATACAGATTGATGAGGAACTATCCTTAAACCTAAAGTAATGGTGCAGAAGTTATTGAGGCATTATTTGAGAAAAAACATTCAATTTTAAAAGTTTCGACTTTGGAAATCTTTTGAACCTTTTAGTGGTACCACTGTTCAGAAAAGATCTGAATAATTCTTAAGTAATGTACGAAGACTTTGATTCTATCACAATAATTTTGATTATTTTATGAAGGGAGAGAATCTAGTTTGACTTATGCTTATTCACATTGTGGTGACGCTAAAAAAAATGCTAGAAACTAAATGCAAATACATTTTGAATTTTTTTTCGGACAAATTTTGCTAGAAACAGTTGTGCAATTTAATTTTGATACTAATGCTTTACTAAATTATGTCATTATAATTTTTTGTAGGAAATCACCTCAGTCGAATCGTACTATCGCTACACATTGTCCATTATCAGTGGACTGTCATCCATTTTACTTCCACCTCAGTCACATTCTAATTCATTCGGTCAATTCCGTCCAAAATTTGATTTTAATAGCTTGTTGGGTAGCAAACAAGCGAATGGAAGTGGCAGTGATGTAAGTATTTTGCTGAAATTTTGTTAGTTGTATGCTTGTTGATCTGATCAAATTAATTATAAATTGTATTCGTGGAATTGCAAAAGGCAATAAAATCTGATGAATGAAGATATATGAAGCAGCTTTGTATAACTCTTATTTGCGCTATGTGAGCAACTGTTATGATATTTTAAAGCAAATAAAACTTTTTATCATATCGAAGGAGGCTCAGAATCGCCGACACCGAATGATGATATTAGTGTGCACAGCGCCATCGATTGTGGTTTTGATCAGATTTCTGTATTGATATAGGCATTCTTGCAGTTTTTCATAGAGAATATTTCAATCTTTTATTAGCCTGTTGTGTTGAATAATACTTTTAGTCCTTTTTAAGCATTATGTACCATTGGATATTTTGCATTAGAGTACAATATTTCTATACTTCTTAATTTTTTTGTAGGATTCTGCAACTTCATCTCCGGAAATATCTTTCGATTTAAATAGTGGTCATGCGTCAATACCGCCGAAACCAGCCGGTGGAGACACTGTTGGATATCAAGACCACAGCAAATGCAGACATCCTCAAATACAGTCGCTCGATCAAGATTAATGTTCGATCCACTCACGGAGTTACCAGTCCTAGAGAAATGGTTTGAAGAAAATCCACATCCTACTTGGCTACAAATCTTTACGCTAGATTTGTTATTAGTATTTGTGGAAACTCTAGATATACATTCGAGTTTAAGAATATCGGCATAGATCGCAAGTCATATCCTCAAACATTTGTTTTTCTCTAATTCTCAGCAAAATTAGATTACTTTAGTTGTGATTGTTTTCATATTGTTTAGAAAAATTAGTTTAGGTAGTCTTTTCACTTACTTTCGCATATTTTTAAGTTACGAAATCACTCGAAACGCATTGCAAGTTTTTTCTGAAGAAGAGATGATTGATTGAAAATGAATATAAAATATTTAGCAATTCAGCTTAAACAGTGATCTCGGAAATATAAGAATGCTCGACATTTTCTGCGTCGAGATCATTCTATAATTCAGTATAATTTTGTCAGTAAATATTATTCTTAGACAGCATAAATTTTTTACAACTTTAGATTGACCATTATACTGAAGCGTCGAACAACTGTCAATATAGACAAAGTTATCCACCAATTTCAACGCACAATGTTAAAATCTGGTTCAAAAATCGGCTAAAAAAGTGTAAACGTATAAAAACTGGTGATCTGAATTTAAAGATGATGATTTGAGACGTTTCCGCTCCAATGAACTTGAAAAAGCTGAACCAGTCTAGAACTTTGCTTAGCGAATAAGATAAATGCATTAGTATATTGCTATGTATAATAGATAGAAATAACGTCAAGCAAACAGGCAAAGTTGTTTTCATGCTTTATGATTTTCTTATGCCGAATGCACTTTAAATAGCATTGTGATATTTGCTATTTTCGAAACATTTCCATGAAAATTTTGATAGATTGATTTTTAATCTTATGGAAATCGCACAACTCTTTCTATAAGGTCTTTTTTACTTGTTGCTTCTGAGTGCTTCTGTTGTTTCAGTTTCTTTATTCTTGATATTTCAGCTGGCTTAAAGATAGCCATATGATGGGATGGTCAACAATGAAATAAAGTTAACATGAATTTAAACATAATATGCGGACTTAAACGTAAATATGATGGAATCCTTAAAATCTTTGTAGACGTCATATAAGTAAGTCATGTAAGGGCATGATCATTACTACTGCAAAACCTTAAGTAAGGACATTCTATTGAAGATTAATTCTATTGAAGATTAATTTTAGAAAATTTAATAAATTATACAATAAAAGAAGCAAGACCATGGTACCACTATTATTATTTCGGAAGAACGCTGCTAATATATCAGCAATAGTGAAACTTCAGTGTTGTGAAAAATTAAATTTAAAATTTTCGTATATTGTATTTTTCTTGATCTCATTTCCATTTTAAGAGAAAACGTTTTTCGCCCTGTCCGCGTTCTTTAGTCTCTTTATTTTGCACCCCACCTTGTCAAATTGGAAGCTTTTGATTTTTTGAAGTTTATGAAAATAATCAAGGTATCATTGATCTGAATGCCATTTATAAAACAGTTTGATATGAACTTATTTTTAATTTTTACAATATTCATATTCTTCCTTTTTCGCCATTTTACGGATTTAAAATTGCCATAAATTACAAATAGAACATGATAACTTTATTTCATGATTTTCTTCCAGTGATGTTTTTGCGTTTTATTAAATATTCAGTTTTCAAAAATGCAGGAAAAAATAGAATCTTCACTAAAAATATTTTTTTAAACAATTCCATAATTTTTCCAGGAGAAGCTTATATTGTGCTCGTCTTGTATGCAGAAATGATGTGATATTATTTATTGAATTATCTTTGTAATTGACGATATATGTTATGATAAGATATGTCAAATTTAGTATTAATTCCCTTTCATCATTTGAGGCTTTTTTCCAGTTCATATGTGATTTTGGGTTTCCACTAAAGTTTTATTTAGAAAAATCTGCTTATTCTGGAAGTTTAGTGGAAAAAATTTGATCATGGACAAAAGAGAAATGCTAAAAATTAGAAAGCGAATAATCTTTTTACGAAAGTTTGTGTTTGTAGCAACGTTTGTATTGCTATTGCTGTGCCTAAAATCCTTATTCCATTTCTAATTTTCCTCCATTATTGTATCGCTTTATAATATCGTAATTCTGCTCCAAATGCTTCATTATTTTTTATTTGTGCTGTCAAAAACTTAACTTAAAAAATTAAAGTTCTTACAAATGCAATAAGCCAGCTTTAAATTTAAATTTACATGAGAATCATATTTCATCGATATTGTCAAATTATCACTCGATTTACTATTTATAGTGGATTTTTAACAAGAAATAGATTTTTGATCATTCTTGTAGTTAGTCAAATGTAGATTTTTGTGCACTGCTATTCCTTACATGGTCTGAAATGCAAAAATACAATCAATGAAGTTAATGGTCTTATTCAAATTCATTTTGACCACTTTAATCTTGATCTTAATTGGCCTTATCTAGGTTGTATGCAAGCTAATAGTTGAGTTACCAACTTGCTTATTTTTAATTATCATTATGTCCTATTATAGAGCTTCCACATCCATATAGTACTTAAGAGAAATGACTTAAATATGCTTTTCTTTCCAACTTTTTTTATTGTTCGTTATTTTAATTTGTCTAAGTAATTTTTTTTTTCTCTTTTCCATATATTCGTTGAACGTGCTAACGAATAAATAGTTCCAGGTCAAACAATGCAACATTAACCCCTTAGGAGATAAAACATTTATTCCGTTTCAAATCGTTATCACTTAAAATTTAGAAATGTTTGCTAGTCACTATTTTTAGTTTAGTATACTGCAAATACTTCATAGCTAAATCGATTCAAAAGTTTTACAGAAATACAACATCCTGATTGGAAAGACGGCATTCTCATTTCAACTTAATATATTGCTAATGAATGAAATCTATCCGATAATTCAACTGCCGCTGATTCTTTTATCTTCGTTAGAAATTTTAAAGAACTTCAAGTTCGATTCGACAAAAAATTATTAGCAGGCACTTTTTTAAAAGATGATTAGACTACTTACTTTTCTGTTCAGATTTTCGACTTTTCCAAAACCAGACTTGCGTGTAATGTAGACCCAGAATCATGTTTGGCAAAAATGTTAGCAATATACAAGCTAAAAATATTGCCAAAAAGAAATAATTCTGGAATGATACTGAGAAACCTTCATCTGATAGACACAAAGGTATCTGCAAACACAATGCATAATGAAAAAAGATACTAATTCCAATAGATCGGTAAACAAGATAAGTCTACGTAGTTCTGTTTTTTGATTGTTTTTCGATCTGAAAGGAGCACGTTTTTATATATGACATCAGAATTCCGGATACTAGACATCAGGATTCCTTTTAGGAATAACTTGTGGTTTGAATTTTGACACACAGAGATTATAAAGAATATTATACCATATAGGAACAGGAACGAAATTTTGCTATGGAAGTGGAAAAATTATTGTTCGACTTATCCACACTGTTGCAGATAAATTGTTGCCATTGTTGGGAATATACTGAACTTGACCCTTTACTCATGCATGTTACTGTACATGATGACCAGGGAGTCCATAAACATTGCGGATCTTTCACATGCTGCTATTATTGAAATTTTTATTAAGATGTAACTTAATAATTGCTGATTGCATATTATATCTAATTACATATTTGCTATATCCCTAATTGTCTATACCTAATTACATATTTGCTTTGTTAATTTGTCGCATAAATTTTATTTGATTCTTAGCTACAGTATACTTTGTAAATATTGTTATTAATTCTTCAAGGAATTATTTTGTTTTAACTACTACTTTAATATGATGCGATACGAAATGATTGGAAATAATTTACTTTTGCTAGCACATCGCCACAATATAGTGCTAAATGGAATATTGAAAAGGAAACAGAAAGATGACCGGTTGATGTCATTTTCGAACTGGCATAAATGTTTGATTATTTGTTTGTCTTTTTGATCAATTAATAGTGATAGTCTAAATGAAACTTTATTGGAAAATTCAAATTTCTACCTAGAACTTTTCTTCGTGTCTATCAAACTTCAAAGCAATATCAAAAATTATAATCTTTTAGCTGTTCTCCTAATGAAATTATCTCCTTATTTCCTAGAAGTTAAATTCAATTTCTTATAATGTTCATCTTTCAGGTTATTAAATCCTAAAGTAATGCAAAACTGGACTTCCAGCTTATATTACCATAATTTGCATAAGCAACAAATTTTTACGTGCATTCATAAATTCATAAAAGATAAAGATTTCCTTAGCATTATAAATAATTGGATGTATCTGAACTGACTCATTTTTATCAATTAAAGAACTAACGAATATTGCAGTCATGCCTTTTTTCCAAAAGTATGTACCATAGGTAATCAAATAACTACACAATGAATATTAAAAATTAGTCAAGTAAGAAAAGCCACAGGTATTCTGAGACTTCTTAGAAGATAAATAAATTAATGATTCAACTTCCCTAACTGGTTTTAATTTAATTGGTATATATTTGGTTTTTAAGAGACATTTTCATTCTGCTCGTAGTTTCGAAGTACTCTTTCATACCTCAAAGAGAAGAAAAGGTATTGTGACACTGAGTATGTTAAACGCTGAAATAGGGAGCAAGCAAATTCAAAAGATTCTGCACAACATATGAATCTTATAGAGAATAATTTAAAAATTAAATAGTACCAAATAAATAACAATTTAACAATTAAATATTAAATAATAGTTTAACAATTAAATAATCGCTCAAGCTAATGATCTTTCTTGTATCCCATCTATCATTTCCAGCAGAGGAAAAACAAAACCAAAGAAATCGATAAAGGATCAGCAAACATCGGCTAAACGAAATCAGCGAATGGTTTTCAGCGCCCAAAAAACTGCTGCCACCAGACAAGTAATTTTTTTGTTACAAATTCAGTGGCAGCTTTTGATCACTTGGGTAGTAGAGAATTTATTTACAGATTTTATTTTGAAATCCATTTTTTAGCTTTCATGTGTCTCTGCAAACCGACCAAGCAATCGCCGCGTCGCACATAGTCAAAAGGCATCCGGAAAACATATAGAAGTGGCGGGGAGTGATCGTCAAAGAGATCAGGAAAAGCAAGATCAAGCAGTGCAAGATCTAGTTGAACATTTGAAGTCCATTGCACCATTCAACAAACGTTGGCAAGTAAGTATTTTGTGGACTCTAACCATTTGGATAGACAACAAAGAGAATTTTAAAATGTTGTGGTTTTGCAAATTATGTAATGAATTTGGAAAAAATTAGTCATAAGATCATGTCCAGGTAATTGAGACAATCAATCAAGGTACATATGGTGTGGTATTTTCTGTTCGCGATGTCGTCACAAAAGTATACGGTGTCATTAAAGTGGCTAAATCGATGGCCAACGAAGCTGGCAATGTTTCAGCTGAGTGGGAAGGATTTATTTTAGAAACGATGTTTAAAAGAGTACAGCTTAATACTTAATATGAGAATAATGATTCTTGTTTTCTGCATTTGATGTGCTGAAAATACAGTATAAGGCAAAAATGTATTTCAAAACAGAAGGACGGATCGAATCATTTTGATAATAATAAAATTAGTCCGTGAGTACCATCAATTTTTTTTTCACATTAAAAACATAGAGAAAATATAATTAAGAATATTTTCAAAACTACGTAAACCATTTTAAATCTAAAGAAATAAGAAGGACGGCCGGAAAAAAGTACACCGTTTAGTACACTAATTTGAAGCTTATATAGTCAATGTAACTTTCCATATTCTCGAAATTGCGAGAAAGTAAAGAAATCCATAACTTTCGCTTAAAAATAGTAAATGAAAGAAATTTAGTCCGAAACTGCATCAATCGTCCGATTGCTAGACAAGGGTATGCTTGCGGACCAACACGGTGAAGGCATGGAATTTGTAGTGCTGGAAAAAGCAGCGGTGCCAGTCAAAGATTACATCTACGAGGTAATTAGATGGTGAAATCATTATAGATCACTCATTTATTTATTGAGCGTGCTTTTTTCTGTAGTGGAAAAATAATTTCAAAAGAATAAAATTTGATATTTGCATAGGTAGAAGGAGCGCATAGAAAATATCGTGCGGCAAATATATCATTGCAAATGCTCAAAGGAATTTATGATCTTCATGCACAAGGTGCTCAGAAAATGCTGCAGATTTTTGATATTATAATTCTTTAGATGTATTCTTGTATAATATTACATCAAAATTTTACACTCATCAAAAGTTATGAGTGTAAAAGAAGCGATCGTAGAAATGTTTTCTGCCGCTGTCAATTTGGAAAAAGTATAGCAGACGTATCACCGATACTACTGTACCTTATTATCAACTGAAAAAGACATTAATAAGATCATTTTCAACGTACTTCATCATTTTAATAGTGAAGCGTGAGAAAGTTTAGAACAACCAAAATAACTTCAAATTTCCGGTCAGTTTTTAAATATATCGAAAACTTAAACATGTTCAGGACTTCTACACCGCGACTTGAAACCAGATAATATGGGTTTGTGTTCAAGAGAACAACCGATTGCACTGCTCTTCGATCTCGGTATGGCGCGGATGTACACCGATGGAGAAAGTGATGTAACTTTGCGTTTTTATCAATACAACTCTTGACTAACAGTGATTAAAAATAAATGCAATGGACTATTTCGAACCATTCTGAAGAAGTATACATGATGAGAAGTTTTATCAACTTAGTTACAAGAAATATTGGTCTCATGGTTAATGGGCCTGAAATAGTCGAATGAAAAGTAGCTATTCTTGCATAATATCTCGAAGTTAGCTTTCATGAATGTTGTTTCAACCACAATACAGTCAATAGACTAAGTTTAAGCTCATTCTGAAATCAATTCTTAGACGTTTTCTTTTTTTTTTTTGGAGATACGACCACCACGGACGTGTTGTCCGTTTCGTGGGACACCCGAATGGGCAAGTGGGCATGCACAAAAAGGACGTGAACAGACACGTTTTGATGATCTCATAGCCTGGCTTTATGTCACGTGTGAACTATTTGCAAATGAACGTGAACCCATTCAACCACTGCCATGGACATACAGAAATAATACACGGGTGAGAATATTCCTGCTCCATCAATCCTAAAATATATTCATATTGAATCCAAAAAAAAAAAAAAAAAATGACGGAATAGAAGTGACAAGAAAATTATAAGCATTTAAGACAAATTTACATTCATAAAAAAGTTCATCAATTTGAATGCAAATTTTGATGTACGAAATAAGCTCAAAGTTAATGTTTTTTCCCTCTTTTGTTTCAAGTTCTTGTTTCTACATGAAGTTGTAATAATGTATATTTATTTAGTGTTCTTTTAGGCACATAAATATTTGAAATCAATGTACTGTCCTGCTCGTTATCTCCTGAAAACACTACCAGACCAATTCTATGCAATTAACGCATACCTTCAAACAGGTTGTTATTTGCACATACACAAGCTTGATAAAATTAAACTGAATTAAATGATGAATGATTTTATGTATCAGAAAAAAAAAAAACAGCAAAATATAAAATAATATTCCACTGTTTTATTTATAAGTTATCTCTACTGCAACAATAAAAGCTAATTTTAGCAAATCCCCAGAAACCACCAGACTACCACTTCCTCGCTGAAAAAACTTATGAAGCAATCAAGGAGTTAGAAGTCAAAAAATTGCTACTGTCGCCGATACCGATGGTAACTTTGAGGTTATTAGAATTGTTATTTTCATAAACTAAATCAGTACATTCATAAACATTATACGAAAGGACTGACTGTGCTAACATGTACCCTCATTATACTTTTTACATGTTAATGTAAAAATCTTAAATACATTTATACAATTTCTTAAATACCATTATACAATTTTAAGTCTTACTTAGACACTATAAAAATCAAGTTTCCATACTCCTACAATTCTAACCTTATAGGTTGCATTTATATATGATGTACTACTGGAGATTATAATAGTTATAGAATGCTTTTTTAGACTGCTGAGAGGGTTAAAAATCCGGTCCCTAAAGGATCAAAAGGAAAGTCAAAAAGCAGAAGTAGGAAGAAATCAGATATTGAAAAGAATATGCCGAAGAATTTGAAGCAGTAATCCCAAAGAGATAATAATAAATAAAAGAATGTACTTTCATGCTCTATTGTAATATGCAAAAATGTGGTGACGAAGCAATAATAGAAATAGATACTAGCTCTCTTATCGACTGACCAATGAGTTTCAGTAAAGGGTCACTGCATATCGCGGATTCCGATACAAGTGTGGCAATCCAAATACTTGCGGCTAACGACCACTCTGTCTCCTTGACCCTTTTACCAGTGCCTCAACTTGCCTTCTGAAACTTACCTTCCAAAGGTGTTGACAGCGCGTTGCAGAAGTAAAATTCGTACTAACACAAGGGAGTGAAAGGTTCCCACGATTTGAGAGTGTCTGAATCGGATGGGTCTGGCATTAGCAGCGTTGTTGTTATGACTGCAGTTGTTTCATGATTTTTAAGACATTACCAGTTTATTTCATATGGTTGAATTGGCTGTCTGGTATTAATATGGGTAAAACAATTAGCAAATGCAAATTGCATTCGGTAAATGTTCTCTGGTGCAATGCATACAACATAATCAATTAAGTTCAACATATTGCTTTTTTTAGTAGTTTTGGCACTTAATTAAAATTGATATTCTGGAACCAATTTCCTTATTCCATGTAAGAAAACTATTACAAATTTTAAGATTTTTAAAAATTTCAAAATTTAAATTTGAAATAAAATTTAATTTTAATATTTAAATTCAATTAAAACCATGATTAATCGAAAGTTTTATTAATTTTGCTTATGATTTTTTGCGCAAAACTGTATTACAAAAGCGTATTTTAATATTTAAACTGCAAAATGACCACACCGTATATGACCAGCAAATAAAATTTAATTTTAATTCTTAAATTGAATTAAAACCATGATTAATTGAAAGTTTTATTAGTTCTGCTGATGAATTTTTGCGCAAAACTAAATTACAAAAGCGTATTTTAAAATTTAAACTATAAAATGACACAGCATATATGACCAGCTCTGGTGCAATGCATATAACATAATTAAGTTCAAAATATTGCTATTTATAGTAGTTTTGGCACTTAATTAAAATTAAAATTGATAATTTAGAACCAATTTTCTTGTTAAATGTACGAAAACTATTACAATTTTTAAAGAATTCAAAATTTAAATTTGAAATAAAATTTAATTTTAATTCTTAAATTGAATTAAAACCATGATTAATTGAAAGTTTTATTAGTTCTGCTGATGAATTTTTGCGCAAAACTAAATTACAAAAGCGTATTTTAATATTTAAACTGTAAAATTACCATACCATATATGACCCGCTCTGGTGCAATGCAATACGGTAATTTTTACTCATTTTAGATATCGATTAAATAACCGATTTGTTGAACATCGTTGTCCTTATCTCATTTCATTTATGCTTTTCAATGAAACTGCTCAACAATTTACCATGCATACATCAGTTTCAATTGATATTGTTAATTTATTTTTATTTTTAAAATTTTGATTACTTCTTTTAGTGCATATATTTATATTATTCATAATAAATTTTATGTAAATAATTCTTTTGCTTTTGAAAAAACTCAAGAAATTTAGAGTAAAATTAAAATTGATTGATTGTACTTTTAGATAAAAGAAATGTTTTACGCTTTGAAATACAAAAATATTGATGTATGAGATTGGCTTCAATTGAAACAAATTCTTAAAGTGGTATGCCTTAAAGTATTTCTCTTATAATGAATGCCATTTTTCCCTTATTACCCTTTGTAAATTTAATTGAAAGATTGGTATTATCAAAAAGATTGTCAGTAATATTTGTGCTAAAAACAAATAAAAAATTTTTCCATAATGAAAAACTACACTTTAGTCATTTCAATGTAAGCGAAGTGAAAAAAACATAATTACAATCTTGGTCATCAAAAAATGTTGTTGACACATTATTTGTTCATGAAAAAGCAAATTCAATAATTTAAAATTAAACAACTCAAATACAAAAATATTTACTAATCACCATCGAGAAATTATGTATATATATATAATTCTGAAATATTTCTATGCTAAGTTTTACTGATAGTATTATATAACAATTTCACTTGCAGCACTTTAAGAAAAAAGCAGTTATAAATGAATTAAAATTTGACTGATATCTTTTTCGTTTTTTTTTAAATTTTATGTTACTTTTTTTTGCTGTAAAACTTGTGAAATTTTCCTTTTTGTGTGTTATGTATCAATTCATTATTGTATAATTTTTAATGTTAATCTGTGTCTTAATTACCCAAGTTTGAGATTTGAATAATAGAGTATTTCATGTACACAAAAGAAACCATTACAGATTCGAGACTCTACCAATATCGGGGACAAAGAAGTTAGCGATGTGAACTATCAAGAAATGAAATCTACTTTGTTTCACATACAAAGCTGTAGTACAGCAATTTTTACCGCTTTGGATGATATCGCTTATAGTATAAAAGTATTTAAGTTATTGTCGAAGTTAACCCTCACTCATTCATATTTGACTGACTGTAACAATCAGTCAATGAGGAAAAACGAAATAACCTATCCATCAACATTCAAAAAAAAATCTTGAAAAAAATAATACTTAAATTATGGCAAAAACTCGAATTTTTTTTCTTTTTTTTTTTTTGTAACTAACTCTATAATATCGTATTTTTTCAGCTTTTAGGGTTATTGAATATCAATTCCATATAATATTTTGATTGCTCCGGATGACGTACATTTATTTATCAGTGAAAATTAAACAATGAAATCATTTAGCAAACATTATCATTCATGAATATATTTTGGCATCATTTAGCAAACATTATCATTCATGAATATTTCTAAATCAGGTTAAACATATCTGGTTATTTATCTTAATAATTTTAAACTCAAAATTTTTGCAAAACTTTTTCATTATCGATCTTTTTTTTTTGATATGCTCGCTAATAATATTCAGCGAATCAATATATATGTCTTCGCTGGAATTTATAATCGCTTTCTTTATTTAATATTTGCATTGCTCGCACCTGAAGTTCTTTTGTATGTAATATGATTATTAATTTCTTAATTAATCGTTTGCTAACACTAATTATTCCAATATTATTCATCTGAAATTAATGATAGCCAATATAACCAACCTTAACATGTATATCATAGCAATTATTTTGATTTTGAGCAATTTGACGTAACGCTTCCATAATCTGATAATTTTCAAGTATAAAAAAATAATTGAATTGCTTTTCAATCAACAATTCACAAGCATCTAGTGTTCGTTCTATCAAGTCATGCTCAGCATACATATTGAGCACGTGTGGTACTATACTAAGCACGTTGCTTGCACATAGCCAACGTGATCGATTTCCACTGGCACCAGTTAACGCATTTATAACTGTCCAACCTATTTCCTAAAATATGCTGCAAATTAGTAGTGAACTTTTATGAAATTACAATTTGAAACGATTTAAAACCTTGCGAATGCGATAATCATCGTATTAAAGAATGTGTCAGTAAGTATTTCAACGATATCATTCGTTTCAAACAGTAAATCAATTTGTCGCTGTGAACCAGCCGCTATATTACTAAGAATCCACATTATTTCGCGTTTTTGATTAATTGGCATCATAGGTCCAAATAATTCCATCTACAAAATAATTACATTACTTAATATGAAAAACAAATTTATATTTGCATTGTTAAGATATGATTTTTACGTACAAAAGTACTCGTCAAATAATGCATTGACTTCATTAACTCATACCGTTTCTCTACAGATGCAACAATATCACTAGAAGACATTTTGATTAATTCATTAACGCATACCGTTTCTCTACAGATACAACAATATCACTAGAAGACATTTTGATTAATTCATTAACTCATACCGTTTCTCTACAGATGCAACAATATCACTAGAAGACATTTTGATTAATTCATTAACTCTTACCGTTTCTCTACAGATGCAACAATATCACTAGAAGACATTTTGATTAATTCATCATTTTGATTAATTCATTAACTCATACCGTCTCTCTACAGATGCAACAATATCACTAGAAGACATTTTGATTAATTCATTAACTCATACCGTCTCTCTACAGATGCAACAATATCACTAGAAGACATTTTGATTAATTCATTAACTCATACCGTCTCTCTACAGATGCAACAATATCACTAGAAGACATTTTGATTAATTCATTAACTCATACCGTCTCTCTACAGAAGCAACAATATCACTAGAAGACATTTTGATTAATTCATTAACTCATACCGTCTCTCTACAGATGCAACAATATCACTAGAAGACATTTTGATTAATTCATTAACTCATACCGTCTCTCTACAGATGCAACAATATCACTAGAAGACATTTTGATTAATTCATTAACTCATACCGTCTCTCTACAGATTCAACAAAATCACTAGAAGACATTTTGATTAATTCATTAACTCATACCGTCTCTCTACAGATGCAACAATATCACTAGAAGACATTTTGATTAATTCATTAACTCATACCGTTTCTCTACAGATGCAACAATATCACTAGAAGACATTTTGATTAATTCATTAACGCATACCGTTTCTCTACAGATACAACAATATCACTAGAAGACATTTTGATTAATTCATTAACCATACCGTCTCTCTACAGATGCAACAATATCACTAGAAGACATTTTGATTAATTCATTAACTCATACCGTTTCTCTACAGATGCAACAATATCACTAGAAGACATTTTGATTAATTCATTAACTCATACCGTCTCTCTACAGATTCAACAATATCACTAGAAGACATTTTGATTAATTCATTAACTCATACCGTCTCTCTACAGATTCAACAATATCACTAGAAGACATTTTGATTAATTCATTAACTCATACCGTCTCTCTACAGATTCAACAATATCACTAGAAGACATTTTGATTAATTCATTAACTCATACCGTCTCTCTACAGATTCAACAATATCACTAGAAGACATTTTGATTAATTCATTAACTCATACCGTCTCTCTACAGATTCAACAATATCACTAGAAGACATTTTGATTAATTCATTAACTCATACCGTCTCTCTACAGATGCAACAATATCACTAGAAGACATTTTGATTAATTCATTAACTCATACCGTCTCTCTACAGATGCAACAATATCACTAGAAGACATTTTGATTAATTCATTAACTCATACCGTCTCTCTACAGATGCAACAATATCACTAGAAGACATTCTGATTAATTCATTAACTCATACCGTCTCTCTACAGATGCAACAATATCACTAGAAGACATTCTGATTAATTCATTAACTCATACCGTCTCTCTACAGATGCAACAATATCACTAGAAGACATTTTGATTAATTCATTAACTCATACCGTCTCTCTACAGATGCAACAATATCACTAGAAGACATTTTGATTAATTCATTAACTCATACCGTCTCTCTACAGATGCAACAATATCACTAGAAGACATTCTGATTAATTCATTAACTCATACCGTCTCTCTACAGATGCAACAATATCACTAGAAGACATTTTGATTAATTCATTAACTCATACCGTCTCTCTACAGATGCAACAATATCACTAGAAGACATTTTGATTAATTCATTAACTCATACCGTCTCTCTACAGATGCAACAATATCACTAGAAGACATTTTGATTAATTCATTAACTCATACCGTCTCTCTACAGATGCAACAATATCACTAGAAGACATTTTGATTAATTCATTAACTCATACCGTCTCTCTACAGATGCAACAATATCACTAGAAGACATTCTGATTAATTCATTAACTCATACCGTCTCTCTACAGATGCAACAATATCACTAGAAGACATTTTGATTAATTCATTAACTCATACCGTCTCTCTACAGATGCAACAATATCACTAGAAGACATTTTGATTAATTCATTAACTCATACCGTCTCTCTACAGATGCAACAATATCACTAGAAGACATTTTGATTAATTCATTAACTCATACCGTTTCTCTACAGATTCAACAATATCACTAGAAGACATTTTGATTAATTCATTAACTCATACCGTTTCTCTACAAATACAACAATATCACTAGAAGACATTTTGATTAATTCATTAACTCATACCGTTTCTCTACAGATGCAACAATATCACTAGAAGACATTTTGATTAATTCATTAACTCATACCGTCTCTCTACAGATTCAACAATATCACTAGAAGACATTTTGATTAATTCATTAACTCATACCGTCTCTCTACAGATTCAACAATATCACTAGAAGACATTTTGATTAATTCATTAACTCATACCGTCTCTCTACAGATTCAACAATATCACTAGAAGACATTTTGATTAATTCATTAACTCATACCGTCTCTCTACAGATGCAACAATATCACTAGAAGACATTTTGATTAATTCATTAACTCATACCGTTTCTCTACAAATACAACAATATCACTAGAAGACATTTTGATTAATTCATTAACTCATACCGTTTCTCTACAAATACAACAATATCACTAGAAGACATTTTGATTAATTCATTAACTCATACCGTTTCTCTACAGATTCAACAATATCACTAGAAGACATTTTGATTAATTCATTAACTCATACCGTTTCTCTACAAATACAACAATATCACTAGAAGACATTTTGATTAATTCATTAACTCATACCGTTTCTCTACAGATACAACAATATCACTAGAAGACATTTTGATTAATTCATTAACTTATACCGTTTCTCTACAGATACAACAATATCACTAGAAGACATTTTGATTAATTCATTAACTCATACCGTTTCTCTACAGAAACAACAATATCACTAGAAGACATTTTGATTAATTCATTAACTCATACCGTTTCTCTACAGATGCAACAATATCACTAGAAGACATTTTGATTAATTCATTAACTCATACCGTTTCTCTACAGATACAACAATATCACTAGAAGACATTTTGATTAATTCATTAACTCATACCGTTTCTCTACAGATACAACAATATCACTAGAAGACATTTTGATTAATTCATTAACTCATACCGTTTCTCTACAGATGCAACAATATCACTAGAAGACATTTTGATTAATTCATTAACTCATACCGTTTCTCTACAGATACAACAATATCACTAGAAGACATTTTGATTAATTCATTAACTCATACCGTTTCTCTACAGATACAACAATATCACTAGAAGACATTTTGATTAATTCATTAACTCATACCGTCTCTCTACAGATGCAACAATATCACTAGAAGACATTTTGATTAATTCATTAACTCATACCGTTTCTCTACAGATTCAACAATATCACTAGAAGACATTTTGATTAATTCATCAACTCATACCGTTTCTCTACAAATACAACAATATCACTAGAAGACATTTTGATTAATTCATTAACTCATACCGTTTCTCTACAGATACAACAATATCACTAGAAGACATTTTGATTAATTCATTAACTCATACCGTTTCTCTACAGATACAACAATATCACTAGAAGACATTTTGATTAATTCATTAACTCATACCGTTTCTCTACAGAAACAACAATATCACTAGAAGACATTTTGATTAATTCATTAACTCATACCGTTTCTCTACAGATGCAACAATATCACTAGAAGACATTTTGATTAATTCATTAACTCATACCGTTTCTCTACAGATACAACAATATCACTAGAAGACATTTTGATTAATTCATTAACTCATACCGTTTCTCTACAGATGCAACAATATCACTAGAAGACATTTTGATTAATTCATTAACTCTTACCGTTTCTCTACAGATTCAACAATATCACTAGAAAACATTTTGATTAATTCATTAACTCATACCGTCTCTCTACAGATTCAACAAAATCACTAGAAGACATTCTGATTAATTCATTAACTCATACCGTTTCTCTACAGATGCAACAATATCACTAGAAGACATTTTGATTAATCCATTAACTCATACCGTTTCTCTACAGATACAACAATATCACTAGAAGACATTTTGATTAATTCATTAACTCATACCGTTTCTCTACAGATACAACAATATCACTAGAAGACAATTTGATTAATACATTAACTCATACCGTTTCTCTACAGATACAACAATATCACCAGAAGATATTTTTATTAATTCATTAGCTCATTCCATTTCCTGCCGATATATTAATATCGTTAAAAGACATTTTGATTAATTCATTAACTCATACCGTTTCTCTACAGATTCAACAATATCACTAGAAGACATTTTGATTAATTCATTAACTCATACCGTTTCTCTACAGATACAACAATATCACCAGAAGATATTTTTATTAATTCATTAGCTCATTCCATTTCCTGCCGATATATTAATATCGTTAAAAGACATTTTGATTAATTCATTAACTCATACCGTTTCTCTACAGATACAACAATATCACTAGAAGACATTTTGATTAATTCATTAACTCACACCGTTTCTCTACAGATACAACAATATCACTAGACGATATTTTTATTAATTCATTAGCTCATTCCATTTCCTGCCGATATATTAATATCGTTAAAAGACATTTTGATTAATTCATTAACTCATACCGTTTCTCTACAGATACAACAATATCACTAGAAGACATTTTGATTAATTCATTAACTCACACCGTTTCTCTACAGATACAACAATATCACTAGACGATATTTTTATTAATTCATTAGCTCATTCCATTTCCTGCCGATATATTAATATCGTTAAAAGACATTTTGATTAATTCATTAACTCATACCGTTTCTCTACAGATACAACAATATCACTAGAAGACATTTTGATTAATTCATTAACTCACACCGTTTCTCTACAGATACAACAATATCACTAGACGATATTTTTATTAATTCATTAGCTCATTCCATTTCCTGCCGATATATTAATATCGTTAAAAGACATTTTGATTAATTCATTAACTCATACCGTTTCTCTACAGATTCAACAATATCACTAGAAGACATTTTGATTAATTCATTAACTCATACCGTTTCTCTACAGATGCAACAATATCACTAGAAGACATTTTGATTAATTCATTAACTCTTACCGTTTCTCTACAGATGCAACAATATCACTAGAAGACATTTTGATTAATTCATCATTTTGATTAATTCATTAACTCATACCGTCTCTCTACAGATGCAACAATATCACTAGAAGACATTTTGATTAATTCATTAACTCATACCGTCTCTCTACAGATGCAACAATATCACTAGAAGACATTTTGATTAATTCATTAACTCATACCGTCTCTCTACAGATGCAACAATATCACTAGAAGACATTTTGATTAATTCATTAACTCTTACCGTTTCTCTACAGATGCAACAATATCACTAGAAGACATTTTGATTAATTCATCATTTTGATTAATTCATTAACTCATACCGTCTCTCTACAGATGCAACAATATCACTAGAAGACATTTTGATTAATTCATTAACTCATACCGTCTCTACAGATGCAACAATATCACTAGAAGACATTTTGATTAATTCATTAACTCATACCGTCTCTCTACAGATGCAACAATATCACTAGAAGACATTTTGATTAATTCATTAACTCATACCGTCTCTCTACAGAAGCAACAATATCACTAGAAGACATTTTGATTAATTCATTAACTCATACCGTCTCTCTACAGATGCAACAATATCACTAGAAGACATTTTGATTAATTCATTAACTCATACCGTCTCTCTACAGATTCAACAATATCACTAGAAGACATTTTGATTAATTCATTAACTCATACCGTCTCTCTACAGATACAACAATATCACTAGAAGACATTTTGATTAATTCATTAACTCATACCGTCTCTCTACAGATGCAACAATATCACTAGAAGACATTTTGATTAATTCATTAACTCATACCGTCTCTCTACAGATGCAACAATATCACTAGAAGACATTTTGATTAATTCATTAACTCATACCGTCTCTCTACAGATTCAACAAAATCACTAGAAGACATTTTGATTAATTCATTAACTCATACCGTCTCTCTACAGATAACAATATCACTAGAAGACATTTTGATTAATTCATTAACTCATACCGTTTCTCTACAGATGCAACAATATCACTAGAAGACATTTTGATTAATTCATTAACTCATACCGTCTCTCTACAGATTCAACAATATCACTAGAAGACATTTTGATTAATTCATTAACTCATACCGTCTCTCTACAGATTCAACAATATCACTAGAAGACATTTTGATTAATTCATTAACTCATACCGTCTCTCTACAGATTCAACAATATCACTAGAAGACATTTTGATTAATTCATTAACTCATACCGTCTCTCTACAGATTCAACAATATCACTAGAAGACATTTTGATTAATTCATTAACTCATACCGTCTCTCTACAGATTCAACAATATCACTAGAAGACATTTTGATTAATTCATTAACTCATACCGTCTCTCTACAGATGCAACAATATCACTAGAAGACATTTTGATTAATTCATTAACTCATACCGTCTCTCTACAGATGCAACAATATCACTAGAAGACATTTTGATTAATTCATTAACTCATACCGTCTCTCTACAGATGCAACAATATCACTAGAAGACATTTTGATTAATTCATTAACTCATACCGTCTCTCTACAGATGCAACAATATCACTAGAAGACATTTTGATTAATTCATTAACTCATACCGTCTCTCTACAGATGCAACAATATCACTAGAAGACATTTTGATTAATTCATTAACTCATACCGTCTCTCTACAGATGCAACAATATCACTAGAAGACATTTTGATTAATTCATTAACTCATACCGTCTCTCTACAGATGCAACAATATCACTAGAAGACATTTTGATTAATTCATTAACTCATACCGTTTCTCTACAGATGCAACAATATCACTAGAAGACATTTTGATTAATTCATTAACTCATACCGTCTCTCTACAGATGCAACAATATCACTAGAAGACATTTTGATTAATTCATTAACTCATACCGTCTCTCTACAGATGCAACAATATCACTAGAAGACATTTTGATTAATTCATTAACTCATACCGTCTCTCTACAGATGCAACAATATCACTAGAAGACATTTTGATTAATTCATTAACTCATACCGTCTCTCTACAGATGCAACAATATCACTAGAAGACATTCTGATTAATTCATTAACTCATACCGTCTCTCTACAGATGCAACAATATCACTAGAAGACATTTTGATTAATTCATTAACTCATACCGTCTCTCTACAGATTCAACAATATCACTAGAAGACATTTTGATTAATTCATTAACTCATACCGTTTCTCTACAAATACAACAATATCACTAGAAGACATTTTGATTAATTCATTAACTCATACCGTTTCTCTACAAATACAACAATATCACTAGAAGACATTTTGATTAATTCATTAACTCATACCGTCTCTCTACAGATTCAACAATATCACTAGAAGACATTTTGATTAATTCATTAACTCATACCGTTTCTCTACAGATACAACAATATCGCTAGAAGACATTTTGATTAATTCATTAACTCATACCGTTTCTCTACAGATGCAACAATATCACTAGAAGACATTTTGATTAATTCATTAACTCATACCGTTTCTCTACAGATACAACAATATCACTAGAAGACATTTTGATTAATTCATTAACTCATACCGTTTCTCTACAGATACAACAATATCACTAGAAGACATTTTGATTAATTCATTAACTCATACCGTTTCTCTACAGATGCAACAATATCACTAGAAGACATTTTGATTAATTCATTAACTCTTACCGTTTCTCTACAGATTCAACAATATCACTAGAAGACATTTTGATTAATTCATTAACTCATACCGTTTCTCTACAGATACAACAATATCACTAGAAGACATTTTGATTAATTCATTAACTCATACCGTTTCTCTACAGATGCAACAATATCACTAGAAGACATTTTGATTAATTCATTAACTCATACCGTTTCTCTACAGATACAACAATATCAGTAGAAGACATTTTGATTAATTCATTAACTCATACCGTTTCTCTACAGATGCAACAATATCACTAGAAGACATTTTGATTAATTCATTAACTCATACCGTTTCTCTACAGATACAACAATATCACTAGAAGACATTTTGATTAATTCATTAACTCATACCGTTTCTCTACAGATACAACAATATCACTAGAAGACATTTTGATTAATTCATTAACTCATACCGTCTCTCTACAGATGCAACAATATCACTAGAAGACATTTTGATTAATTCATTAACTCATACCGTTTCTCTACAGATTCAACAATATCACTAGAAGACATTTTGATTAATTCATTAACTCATACCGTTTCTCTACAAATACAACAATATCACTAGAAGACATTTTGATTAATTCATTAACTCATACCGTTTCTCTACAGATACAACAATATCACTAGAAGACATTTTGATTAATTCATTAACTCATACCGTTTCTCTACAGATACAACAATATCACTAGAAGACATTTTGATTAATTCATTAACTCATACCGTTTCTCTACAGAAACAACAATATCACTAGAAGACATTTTGATTAATTCATTAACTCATACCGTTTCTCTACAGATGCAACAATATCACTAGAAGACATTTTGATTAATTCATTAACTCATACCGTTTCTCTACAGATACAACAATATCACTAGAAGACATTTTGATTAATTCATTAACTCATACCGTTTCTCTACAGATTCAACAAAATCACTAGAAGACATTCTGATTAATTCATTAACTCATACCGTTTCTCTACAGATGCAACAATATCACTAGAAGACATTTTGATTAATTCATTAACTCATACCGTTTCTCTACAGATACAACAATATCACTAGAAGACATTTTGATTAATTCATTAACTCATACCGTTTCTCTACAGATTCAACAATATCACTAGAAGACATTCTGATTAATTCATTAACTCATACCGTTTCTCTACAGATGCAACAATATCACTAGAAGACATTTTGATTAATTCATTAACTCATACCGTTTCTCTACAGATACAACAATATCACTAGAAGACATTTTGATTAATTCATTAACTCATACCGTTTCTCTACAGATTCAACAAAATCACTAGAAGACATTTTGATTAATTCATTAACTCATACCGTTTCTCTACAGATGCAACAATATCACTAGAAGACATTTTGATTAATTCATTAACTCATACCGTTTCTCTACAGATACAACAATATCACTAGAAGACATTTTGATTAATTCATTAACTCATACCGTTTCTCTACAGATTCAACAATATCACTAGAAGACATTTTGATTAATTCATTAACTCATACCGTTTCTCTACAGATACAACAATATCACTAGAAGACATTTTGATTAATTCATTAACTCATACCGTTTCTCTACAGATGCAACAATATCACTAGAAGACATTTTGATTAATTCATTAACTCTTACCGTTTCTCTACAGATTCAACAATATCACTAGAAAACATTTTGATTAATTCATTAACTCATACCTTCTCTCTACAGATTCAACAATATCACTAGAAGACATTTTGATTAATTCATTAACTCATACCGTTTCTCTACAGATGCAACAATATCACTAGAAGACATTTTGATTAATCCATTAACTCATACCGTTTCTCTACAGATACAACAATATCACTAGAAGACATTTTGATTAATTCATTAACTCATACCGTTTCTCTACAGATACAACAATATCACTAGAAGACATTTTGATTAATACATTAACTCATACCGTTTCTCTACAGATACAACAATATCACCAGAAGATATTTTTATTAATTCATTAGCTCATTCCATTTCCTGCCGATATATTAATATCGTTAAAAGACATTTTGATTAATTCATTAACTCATACCGTTTCTCTACAGATTCAACAATATCACTAGAAGACATTTTGATTAATTCATTAACTCATACCGTTTCTCTACAGATACAACAATATCACCAGAAGATATTTTTATTAATTCATTAGCTCATTCCATTTCCTGCCGATATATTAATATCGTTAAAAGACATTTTGATTAATTCATTAACTCATACCGTTTCTCTACAGATACAACAATATCACTAGAAGACATTTTGATTAATTCATTAACTCACACCGTTTCTCTACAGATACAACAATATCACTAGAAGATATTTTTATTAATTCATTAGCTCATTCCATTTCCTGCCGATATATTAATATCGTTAAAAGACATTTTGATTAATTCATTAACTCATACCGTTTCTCTACAGATACAACAATATCACTAGAAGACATTTTGATTAATTCATTAACTCATACCGTTTCTCTACAGATACAACAATATCACTAGAAGATATTTTTATTAATTCATTAGCTCATTCCATTTCTGCCGATATATTAATATCGTTAAAGACATTTTGATTAATTCATTAACTCATACCGTTTCTCTACAGATACAACAATATCACTAGAAGACATTTTGATTAATTCATTAACTCATACCGTTTCTCTACAGATACAACAATATCACTAGAAGATATTTTTATTAATTCATTAGCTCATTCCATTTCCTGCCGATATATTAATATCGTTAAAAGACATTTTGATTAATTCATTAACTCATACCGTTTCTCTACAGATACAACAATATCACTAGAAGACATTTTGATTAATTCATTAACTCATACCGTTTCTCTACAGATACAACAATATCACTAGAAGACATTTTGATTAATTCATTAACTCATACCGTTTCTCTACAGATACAACAATATCACTAGAAGACATTTTGATTAATTCATTAACTCATACCGTTTCTCTACAGATACAACAATATCACTAGAAGACATTTTGATTAATTCATTAACTCATACCGTTTCTCTACAGATACAACAATATCACTAGAAGACATTTTGATTAATTCATTAACTCATACCGTTTCTCTACAGATACAACAATATCACTAGAAGACATTTTGATTAATTCATTAACTCATACCGTCTCTCTACAGATGCAACAATATCACTAGAAGACATTTTGATTAATTCATTAACTCATACCGTTTCTCTACAGATGCAACAATATCACTAGAAGACATTTTGATTAATTCATTAACTCATACCGTTTCTCTACAGATACAACAATATCACTAGAAGACATTTTGATTAATTCATTAACTCATACCGTCTCTCTACAGATACAACAATATCACTAGAAGACATTTTGATTAATTCATTAACTCATACCGTTTCTCTACAGATACAACAATATCACTAGAAGACATTTTGATTAATTCATTAACTCATACCGTTTCTCTACAGATACAACAATATCACTAGAAGACATTTTGATTAATTCATTAACTCATACCGTTTCTCTACAGATGCAACAATATCACTAGAAGACATTTTGATTAATTCATTAACTCATACCGTTTCTCTACAGATACAACAATATCACTAGAAGACATTTTGATTAATTCATTAACTCATACCGTTTCTCTACAGATACAACAATATCACTAGAAGACATTTTGATTAATTCATTAACTCATACCGTTCTCTACAGATTCAACAATATCACTAGAAGACATTTTGATTAATTCATTAACTCATACCGTTTCTCTACAGATACAACAATATCACTAGAAGACATTTTGATTAATTCATTAACTCATACCGTTTCTCTACAGATACAACAATATCACTAGAAGACATTTTATTAATTCATTAACTCATACCATCTCTACAGATACAACAATATCACTAAAAGACATTTTGATTAATTCATTAACTCATACCGTTTCTCTACAGATACAACAATATCACTAGAAGACATTTTGATTAATTCATTAACTCATACCGTTTCTCTACAGATACAACAATATCACTAGAAGACATTTTGATTAATTCATTAACTCATACCGTTTCTCTACAGATACAACAATATCACTAGAAGACATTTGATTAATTCATTAACTCATACCGTTTCTCTACAGATACAACAATATCACTAGAAGACATTTTGATTAATTCATTAACTCATACCATTCTCTACAGATATAACAATATCTAAAAGACATTTTGATTAATTCATTAACTCATACCGTTTCTCTACAGATACAACAATATCACTAGAAGACATTTTGATTAATTCATTAACTCATACCGTTTCTCTACAGATACAACAATATCACTAGAAGACATTTTGATTAATTCATTAACTCATACCGTTTCTCTACAGATATAACAATATCACTAGAAGACATTTTGATTAATTCATTAACTCATACCGTTTCTCTACAGATACAACAATATCACTAGAAGACATTTTGATTAATTCATTAACTCATACCGTTTCTCTACAGATACAACAATATCACTAGAAGACATTTTGATTAATTCATTAACTCATACCATTTCTCTGCAGATATAACAATATCGTTAGAAGACATTTTGATTAATTCATTAACTCATACCGTTTCTCTACAGATACAACAATATCACTAGAAGACATTTTGATTAATTCATTAACTCATACCGTTTCTCTACAGATACAACAATATCACTAGAAGACATTTTGATTAATTCATTAACTCATACCGTTTCTCTACGATACAACAATATCACTAGAAGACATTTTGATTAATTCATTAACTCATACCGTTTCTCTACAGATACAACAATATCACTAGAAGACATTTTGATTAATTCATTAACTCATACCGTTTCTCTACAGATACAACAATATCACTAGAAGACATTTTGATTAATTCATTAACTCATACCGTTTCTCTACAGATACAACAATATCGTTAGAAGACATTTTGATTAATTCATTAACTCATACCGTTTCTCTACAGATACAACAATATCACTAGAAGACATTTTGATTAATTCATTAACTCATACCGTTTCTCTACAGATACAACAATATCACTAGAAGACATTTTGATTAATTCATTAACTCATACCGTTTCTCTACAGATACAACAATATCACTAGAAGACATTTTGATTAATTCATTAACTCATACCGTTTCTCTACAGATACAACAATATCACTAGAAGACATTTTGATTAATTCATTAACTCATACCGTTTCTCTACAGATACAACAATATCACTAGAAGACATTTTGATTAATTCATTAACTCATACCGTTTCTCTACAGATACAACAATATCACTAGAAGACATTTTGATTAATTCATTAACTCATACCGTTTCTCTACAGATACAACAATATCACTAGAAGACATTTTGATTAATTCATTAACTCATACCGTTTCTCTACAGATACAACAATATCACTAGAAGACATTTTGATTAATTCATTAACTCATACCGTTTCTCTACAGATACAACAATATCACTAGAAGACATTTTGATTAATTCATTAACTCATACCGTTTCTCTACAGATACAACAATATCACTAGAAGACATTTTGATTAATTCATTAACTCATACCGTTTCTCTACAGATACAACAATATCACTAGAAGACATTTTGATTAATTCATTAACTCATACCGTCTCTCTACAGATACAACAATATCACTAGAAGACATTTTGATTAATTCATTAACTCATACCGTTTCTCTACAGATACAACAATATCACTAGAAGACATTTTGATTAATTCATTAACTCATACCGTTTCTCTACAGATACAACAATATCACTAGAAGACATTTTGATTAATTCATTAACTCATACCGTTTCTCTACAGATACAACAATATCACTAGAAGACATTTTGATTAATTCATTAACTCATACCGTTTCTCTACAGATACAACAATATCACTAGAAGACATTTTGATTAATTCATTAACTCATACCGTTTCTCTACAGATACAACAATATCACTAGAAGACATTTTGATTAATTCATTAACTCATACCGTTTCTCTACAGATACAACAATATCACTAGAAGACATTTTGATTAATTCATTAACTCATACCGTTTCTCTACAGATACAACAATATCACTAGAAGACATTTTGATTAATTCATTAACTCATACCGTTTCTCTACAGATACAACAATATCACTAGAAGACATTTTGATTAATTCATTAACTCATACCGTTTCTCTACAGATACAACAATATCACTAGAAGACATTTTGATTAATTCATTAACTCATACCGTTTCTCTACAGATACAACAATATCACTAGAAGACATTTTGATTAATTCATTAACTCATACCGTTTCTCTACAGATTCAACAATATCACTAGAAGACATTTTGATTAATTCATTAACTCATACCGTTTCTCTACAGATCAACAATATCACTAGAAGACATTTTGATTAATTCATTAACTCATACCGTTTCTCTACAGATACAACAATATCACTAGAAGACATTTTGATTAATTCATTAACTCATACCGTTTCTCTACAGATACAACAATATCACTAGAAGACATTTTGATTAATTCATTAACTCATACCGTTTCTCTACAGATGCAACAATATCACTAGAAGACATTTGATTAATTCATTAACTCATACCGTTTCTCTACAGATACAACAATATCACTAGAAGACATTTTGATTAATTCATTAACTCATACCGTTTCTCTACAGATACAACAATATCACTAGAAGACATTTTGATTAATTCATTAACTCATACCGTTTCTCTACAGATGCAACAATATCACTAGAAGACATTTTGATTAATTCATTAACTCATACCGTTTCTCTACAGATACAACAATATCACTAGAAGACATTTTGATTAATTCATTAACTCATACCGTTTCTCTACAGATTCAACAATATCACTAGAAGACATTTTGATTAATTCATTAACTCATACCGTTCTCTCTACAGATTCAACAATATCACTAGAAGACATTTTGATTAATTCATTAACTCATACCGTTTCTCTACAGATACAACAATATCACTAGAAGACATTTTGATTAATTCATTAACTCATACCGTTTCTCTACAGATACAACAATATCACTAGAAGACATTTTGATTAATTCATTAACTCATACCGTTTCTCTACAGATACAACAATATCACTAGAAGACATTTTGATTAATTCATTAACTCATACCGTTTCTCTACAGATACAACAATATCACCAGAAGATATTTTTATTAATTCATTAGCTCATTCCATTTCCTGCCGATATATTAATATCGTTAAAAGACATTTTGATTAATTCATTAACTCATACCGTTTCTCTACAGATACAACAATATCACTAGAAGACATTTTGATTAATTCATTAACTCATACCGTTTCTCTACAGATACAACAATATCACTAGAAGACATTTTTATTAATTCATTAACTCATTCCGTTTCCTACAGATATATTAATATCACTAAAAGACATTTTGATTAATTCATTAACTCATACCGTTTCTCTACAGATACAACAATATCACTAGAAGACATTTTGATTAATTCATTAACTCATACCGTTTCTCTACAGATACAACAATATCACTAGAAGACATTTTGATTAATTCATTAACTCATACCATTTCTCTACCGATATATTAATATCGTTAAAAGACATTTTGATTAATTCATTAACTCATACCGTTTCTCTACAGATACAACAATATCACTAGAAGACATTTTGATTAATTCATTAACTCATACCGTTCTCTACAGATACAACAATATCACTAGAAGACATTTTGATTAATTCATTAACTCATTCCGTTTCCTGCAGATATATTAATATCACTAAAAGACATTTTGATTAATTCATTAACTCATACCGTTTCTCTACAGATACAACAATATCACTAGAAGACATTTTGATTAATTCATTAACTCATACCGTTTCTCTACAGATACAACAATATCACTAGAAGACATTTTGATTAATTCATTAACTCATACCGTTTCTCTACAGATACAACAATATCACTAGAAGACATTTTGATTAATTCATTAACTCATACCGTTTCTCTACAGATACAACAATATCACTAGAAGACATTTTGATTAATTCATTAACTCATACCGTTTCTCTACAGATACAACAATATCACTAGAAGACATTTTGATTAATTCATTAACTCATACCGTTTCTCTACAGATACAACAATATCACTAGAAGACATTTTGATTAATTCATTAACTCATACCGTTTCTCTACAGATACAACAATATCACTAGAAGACATTTTGATTAATTCATTAACTCATACCGTTTCTCTACAGATACAACAATATCACTAGAAGACATTTTGATTAATTCATTAACTCATACCGTTTCTCTACAGATACAACAATATCACTAGAAGACATTTTGATTAATTCATTAACTCATACCGTTTCTCTACAGATACAACAATATCACTAGAAGACATTTTGATTAATTCATTAACTCATACCGTTTCTCTACAGATACAACAATATCACTAGAAGACATTTTGATTAATTCATTAACTCATACCGTTTCTCTACAGATACAACAATATCACTAGAAGACATTTTGATTAATTCATTAACTCATACCGTTCTCTACAGATACAACAATATCACTAGAAGACATTTTGATTAATTCATTAACTCATACCGTTTCTCTACAGATACAACAATATCACTAGAAGACATTTTGATTAATTCATTAACTCATACCGTTTCTCTACAGATGCAACAATATCACTAGAAGACATTTTGATTAATTCATTAACTCATACCGTTTCTCTACAGATACAACAATATCACTAGAAGACATTTTGATTAATTCATTAACTCATACCGTTTCTCTACAGATACAACAATATCACTAGAAGACATTTTGATTAATTCATTAACTCATACCGTTTCTCTACAGATACAACAATATCACTAGAAGACATTTTTATTAATTCATTAACTCATACCGTTTCTCTACAGATACAACAATATCACTAGAAGACATTTTGATTAATTCATTAACTCATACCGTTTCTCTACAGATACAACAATATCACTAGAAGACATTTTGATTAATTCATTAACTCATACCGTTTCTCTACAGATACAACAATATCACTAGAAGACATTTTATTAATTCATTAACTCATTCCATTTCCTACAGATATATTAATATCACTAAAAGACATTTTGATTAATTCATTAACTCATACCGTTTCTCTACAGATACAACAATATCACTAGAAGACATTTTGATTAATTCATTAACTCATACCGTTTCTCTACAGATACAACAATATCACTAGAAGACATTTTGATTAATTCATTAACTCATACCGTTTCTCTACAGATACAACAATATCACTAGAAGACATTTTGATTAATTCATTAACTCATACCGTTTCTCTACAGATACAACAATATCACTAGAAGACATTTTTATTAATTCATTAACTCATTCCATTTCTCTACGATATAACAATATCGTTAAAAGACATTTTGATTAATTCATTAACTCATACCGTTTCTCTACAGATACAACAATATCACTAGAAGACATTTTGATTAATTCATTAACTCATACCGTTTCTCTACAGATACAACAATATCACTAGAAGACATTTTTATTAATTCATTAACTCATTCCATTTCCTACCGATATAACAATATCGTTAAAAGACATTTTGATTAATTCATTAACTCATACCGTTTCTCTACAGATACAACAATATCACTAGAAGACATTTTGATTAATTCATTAACTCATACCGTTTCTCTACAGATACAACAATATCACCAGAAGATATTTTTATTAATTCATTAGCTCATTCCATTTTCTACCGATATATTAATATCGTTAAAAGACATTTTGATTAATTCATTAACTCATACCGTTTCTCTACAGATACAACAATATCACTAGAAGACATTTTGATTAATTCATTAACTCATACCGTTTCTCAACAGATACAACAATATCACTAGAAGATATTTTTATTAATTCATTAGCTCATTCCATTTCCTGCCGATATATTAATATCGTTAAAAGACATTTTGATTAATTCATTAACTCATACCGTTTCTCTACAGATACAACAATATCACTAGAAGACATTTTGATTAATTCATTAACTCATACCGTTTCTCTACAGATACAACAATATCACTAGAAGATATTTTTATTAATTCATTAGCTCATTCCATTTCCTGCCCATATATTAATATCGTTAAAGACATTTTGATTAATTCATTAACTCATACCGTTTCTCTACAGATACAACAATATCACTAGAAGACATTTTGATTAATTCATTAACTCATACCGTTTCTCTACAGATACAACAATATCACTAGAAGATATTTTTATTAATTCATTAGCTCATTCCATTTCTGCCGATATATTAATATCGTTAAAAGACATTTTGATTAATTCATTAACTCATACCGTTTCTCTACAGATACAACAATATCACTAGAAGACATTTTGATTAATTCATTAACTCATACCGTTTCTCTACAGATACAACAATATCACTAGAAGATATTTTTATTAATTCATTAGCTCATTCCATTTCCTGCCGATATATTAATATCGTTAAAAGACATTTTGATTAATTCATTAACTCATACCGTTTCTCTACAGATACAACAATATCACTAGAAGACATTTTGATTAATTCATTAACTCATACCGTTTCTCTACAGATACAACAATATCACTAGAAGACATTTTGATTAATTCATTAACTCATACCGTTTCTCTACAGATACAACAATATCACTAGAAGACATTTTGATTAATTCATTAACTCATACCGTTTCTCTACAGATGCAACAATATCACTAGAAGACATTTTGATTAATTCATTAACTCATACCGTTTCTCTACAGATACAACAATATCACTAGAAGACATTTTGATTAATTCATTAACTCATACCGTCTCTCTACAGATGCAACAATATCACTAGAAGACATTTTGATTAATTCATTAACTCATACCGTCTCTCTACAGATGCAACAATATCACTAGAAGACATTTTGATTAATTCATTAACTCATACCGTTTCTCTACAGATACAACAATATCACTAGAAGACATTTTGATTAATTCATTAACTCATACCGTTTCTCTACAGATACAACAATATCACTAGAAGACATTTTGATTAATTCATTAACTCATACCGTTTCTCTACAGATACAACAATATCACTAGAAGACATTTTGATTAATTCATTAACTCATACCGTTTCTCTACAGATACAACAATATCACTAGAAGACATTTTGATTAATTCATTAACTCATACCGTTTCTCTACAGATACAACAATATCACTAGAAGACATTTTGATTAATTCATTAACTCATACCGTTTCTCTACAGATACAACAATATCACTAGAAGACATTTTATTAATTCATTAGCTCATTCCATTTCCTACCGATATATTAATATCGTTAAAAGACATTTTGATTAATTCATTAACTCATACCGTTTCTCTACAGATACAACAATATCACTAGAAGACATTTTGATTAATTCATTAACTCATACCGTTTCTCTACAGATACAACAATATCACTAGAAGACATTTTGATTAATTCATTAACTCATACCGTTTTCTACAGATATAACAATATCACTAGAAGACATTTTGATTAATTCATTAACTCATACCGTTTCTCTACAGATACAACAATATCACTAGAAGACATTTTGATTAATTCATTAACTCATACCGTTTCTCTACAGATACAACAATATCACTAGAAGACATTTTGATTAATTCATTAACTCATACCGTTTCTCTACAGATACAACAATATCACTAGAAGACATTTTGATTAATTCATTAACTCATACCGTTTCTCTACAGATACAACAATATCACTAGAAGACATTTTGATTAATTCATTAACTCATACCGTTTCTCTACAGATACAACAATATCACTAGAAGATATTTTGATTAATTCATTAACTCATACCATTTCCTACCGATATATTAATATCACTAAAAGACATTTTGATTAATTCATTAACTCATACCGTTTCTCTACAGATACAACAATATCACTAGAAGACATTTTGATTAATTCATTAACTCATACCGTTTCTCTACAGATACAACAATATCACTAGAAGACATTTTGATTAATTCATTAACTCATACCGTCTCTCTACAGATACAACAATATCACTAGAAGACATTTTGATTAATTCATTAACTCATACCGTTTCTCTACAGATACAACAATATCACTAGAAGACATTTTGATTAATTCATTAACTCATACCGTTTCTCTACAGATACAACAATATCACTAGAAGACATTTTGATTAATTCATTAACTCATACCGTTTCTCTACAGATACAACAATATCACTAGAAGACATTTTGATTAATTCATTAACTCATACCGTTTCTCTACAGATATCAACAATATCACTAGAAGACATTTTGATTAATTCATTAACTCATACCGTTTCTCTACAGATACAACAATATCACTAGAAGACATTTTGATTAATTCATTAACTCATACCGTTTCTCTACAGATACAACAATATCACTAGAAGACATTTTGATTAATTCATTAACTCATACCGTTTCTCTACAGATACAACAATATCACTAGAAGACATTTTGATTAATTCATTAACTCATACCGTTTCTCTACAGATACAACAATATCACTAGAAGACATTTTGATTAATTCATTAACTCATACCGTTTCTCTACAGATACAACAATATCACTAGAAGACATTTTGATTAATTCATTAACTCATACCGTTTCTCTACAGATAACAATATCACTAGAAGACATTTTGATTAATTCATTAACTCATACCGTTTCTCTACAGATACAACAATATCACTAGAAGACATTTTGATTAATTCATTAACTCATACCGTTTCTCTACAGATACAACAATATCACCAGAAGATATTTTTATTAATTCATTAGCTCATTCCATTTCTGCCGATATATTAATATCGTTAAAAGACATTTTGATTAATTCATTAACTCATACCGTTTCTCTACAGATACAACAATATCACTAGAAGACATTTTGATTAATTCATTAACTCATACCGTTTCTCTACAGATACAACAATATCACTAGAAGACATTTTGATTAATTCATTAACTCATACCGTTTCTCTACAGATACAACAATATCACTAGAAGACATTTTGATTAATTCATTAACTCATACCGTTTCTCTACAGATACAACAATATCACTAGAAGACATTTTGATTAATTCATTAACTCATACCGTTTCTCTACAGATACAACAATATCACTAGAAGACATTTTTATTAATTCATTAACTCATTCCATTTCCTCTACGATATAACAATATCACTAAAGACATTTTGATTAATTCATTAACTCATACCGTTTCTCTACAGATACAACAATATCACTAGAAGACATTTTGATTAATTCATTAACTCATACCGTTTCTCTACAGATACAACAATATCACTAGAAGACATTTTGATTAATTCATTAACTCATACCGTTTCTCTACAGATACAACAATATCACTAGAAGACATTTTGATTAATTCATTAACTCATACCGTTTCTCTACAGATACAACAATATCACTAGAAGACATTTTGATTAATTCATTAACTCATACCGTTTCTCTACAGATACAACAATATCACTAGAAGACATTTTGATTAATTCATTAACTCATACCGTTTCTCTACAGATACAACAATATCACTAGAAGACATTTTGATTAATTCATTAACTCATACCGTTTCTCTACAGATACAACAATATCACTAGAAGACATTTTGATTAATTCATTAACTCATACCGTTTCTCTACAGATACAACAATATCACTAGAAGACATTTTGATTAATTCATTAACTCATACCGTTTCTCTACAGATACAACAATATCACTAGAAGACATTTTGATTAATTCATTAACTCATACCGTTTCTCTACAGATACAACAATATCACTAGAAGACATTTTGATTAATTCATTAACTCATACCGTTTCTCTACAGATACAACAATATCACTAGAAGACATTTTGATTAATTCATTAACTCATACCGTTTCTCTACAGATACAACAATATCACTAGAAGACATTTTGATTAATTCATTAACTCATACCGTTTCTCTACAGATACAACAATATCACTAGAAGACATTTTGATTAATTCATTAACTCATACCGTTTCTCTACAGATACAACAATATCACTAGAAGACATTTTGATTAATTCATTAACTCATACCGTTTCTCTACAGATACAACAATATCACTAGAAGACATTTTGATTAATTCATTAACTCATACCGTTTCTCTACAGATACAACAATATCACTAGAAGACATTTTGATTAATTCATTAACTCATACCGTTTCTCTACAGATACAACAATATCACTAGAAGACATTTTGATTAATTCATTAACTCATACCGTTTCTCTACAGATACAACAATATCACTAGAAGACATTTTGATTAATTCATTAACTCATACCGTTTCTCTACAGATACAACAATATCACTAGAAGACATTTTGATTAATTCATTAACTCATACCGTTTCTCTACAGATACAACAATATCACTAGAAGACATTTTGATTAATTCATTAACTCATACCGTTTCTCTACAGATACAACAATATCACTAGAAGACATTTTGATTAATTCATTAACTCATACCGTTTCTCTACAGATACAACAATATCACTAGAAGACATTTTGATTAATTCATTAACTCATACCGTTTCTCTACAGATACAACAATATCACTAGAAGACATTTTGATTAATTCATTAACTCATACCGTTTCTCTACAGATACAACAATATCACTAGAAGACATTTTGATTAATTCATTAACTCATACCGTTTCTCTACAGATACAACAATATCACTAGAAGACATTTTGATTAATTCATTAACTCATACCGTTTCTCTACAGATACAACAATATCACTAGAAGACATTTTGATTAATTCATTAACTCATACCGTTTCTCTACAGATACAACAATATCACTAGAAGACATTTTGATTAATTCATTAACTCATACCGTTTCTCTACAGATACAACAATATCACTAGAAGACATTTTGATTAATTCATTAACTCATACCGTTTCTCTACAGATACAACAATATCACTAGAAGACATTTTGATTAATTCATTAACTCATACCGTTTCTCTACAGATACAACAATATCACTAGAAGACATTTTGATTAATTCATTAACTCATACCGTTTCTCTACAGATACAACAATATCACTAGAAGACATTTTGATTAATTCATTAACTCATACCGTTTCTCTACAGATACAACAATATCACTAGAAGACATTTTGATTAATTCATTAACTCATACCGTTTCTCTACAGATACAACAATATCACTAGAAGACATTTTGATTAATTCATTAACTCATACCGTTTCTCTACAGATACAACAATATCACTAGAAGACATTTTGATTAATTCATTAACTCATACCGTTTCTCTACAGATACAACAATATCACTAGAAGACATTTTGATTAATTCATTAACTCATACCGTTTCTCTACAGATACAACAATATCACTAGAAGACATTTTGATTAATTCATTAACTCATACCGTTTCTCTACAGATACAACAATATCACTAGAAGACATTTTGATTAATTCATTAACTCATACCGTTTCTCTACAGATACAACAATATCACTAGAAGACATTTTGATTAATTCATTAACTCATACCGTTTCTCTACAGATACAACAATATCACTAGAAGACATTTTGATTAATTCATTAACTCATACCGTTTCTCTACAGATACAACAATATCACTAGAAGACATTTTGATTAATTCATTAACTCATACCGTTTCTCTACAGATACAACAATATCACTAGAAGACATTTTGATTAATTCATTAACTCATACCGTTTCTCTACAGATACAACAATATCACTAGAAGACATTTTGATTAATTCATTAACTCATACCGTTTCTCTACAGATACAACAATATCACTAGAAGACATTTTGATTAATTCATTAACTCATACCGTTTCTCTACAGATACAACAATATCACTAGAAGACATTTTGATTAATTCATTAACTCATACCGTTTCTCTACAGATACAACAATATCACTAGAAGACATTTTGATTAATTCATTAACTCATACCGTTTCTCTACAGATACAACAATATCACTAGAAGACATTTTGATTAATTCATTAACTCATACCGTTTCTCTACAGATACAACAATATCACTAGAAGACATTTTGATTAATTCATTAACTCATACCGTTTCTCTACAGATACAACAATATCACTAGAAGACATTTTGATTAATTCATTAACTCATACCGTTTCTCTACAGATACAACAATATCACTAGAAGACATTTTGATTAATTCATTAACTCATACCGTTTCTCTACAGATACAACAATATCACTAGAAGACATTTTGATTAATTCATTAACTCATACCGTTTCTCTACAGATACAACAATATCACTAGAAGACATTTTGATTAATTCATTAACTCATACCGTTTCTCTACAGATACAACAATATCACTAGAAGACATTTTGATTAATTCATTAACTCATACCGTTTCTCTACAGATACAACAATATCACTAGAAGACATTTTGATTAATTCATTAACTCATACCGTTTCTCTACAGATACAACAATATCACTAGAAGACATTTTGATTAATTCATTAACTCATACCGTTTCTCTACAGATACAACAATATCACTAGAAGACATTTTGATTAATTCATTAACTCATACCGTTTCTCTACAGATACAACAATATCACTAGAAGACATTTTGATTAATTCATTAACTCATACCGTTTCTCTACAGATACAACAATATCACTAGAAGACATTTTGATTAATTCATTAACTCATACCGTTTCTCTACAGATACAACAATATCACTAGAAGACATTTTGATTAATTCATTAACTCATACCGTTTCTCTACAGATACAACAATATCACTAGAAGACATTTTGATTAATTCATTAACTCATACCGTTTCTCTACAGATACAACAATATCACTAGAAGACATTTTGATTAATTCATTAACTCATACCGTTTCTCTACAGATACAACAATATCACTAGAAGACATTTTGATTAATTCATTAACTCATACCGTTTCTCTACAGATACAACAATATCACTAGAAGACATTTTGATTAATTCATTAACTCATACCGTTTCTCTACAGATACAACAATATCACTAGAAGACATTTTGATTAATTCATTAACTCATACCGTTTCTCTACAGATACAACAATATCACTAGAAGACATTTTGATTAATTCATTAACTCATACCGTTTCTCTACAGATACAACAATATCACTAGAAGACATTTTGATTAATTCATTAACTCATACCGTTTCTCTACAGATACAACAATATCACTAGAAGACATTTTGATTAATTCATTAACTCATACCGTTTCTCTACAGATACAACAATATCACTAGAAGACATTTTGATTAATTCATTAACTCATACCGTTTCTCTACAGATACAACAATATCACTAGAAGACATTTTGATTAATTCATTAACTCATACCGTTTCTCTACAGATACAACAATATCACTAGAAGACATTTTGATTAATTCATTAACTCATACCGTTTCTCTACAGATACAACAATATCACTAGAAGACATTTTGATTAATTCATTAACTCATACCGTTTCTCTACAGATACAACAATATCACTAGAAGACATTTTGATTAATTCATTAACTCATACCGTTTCTCTACAGATACAACAATATCACTAGAAGACATTTTGATTAATTCATTAACTCATACCGTTTCTCTACAGATACAACAATATCACTAGAAGACATTTTGATTAATTCATTAACTCATACCGTTTCTCTACAGATACAACAATATCACTAGAAGACATTTTGATTAATTCATTAACTCATACCGTTTCTCTACAGATACAACAATATCACTAGAAGACATTTTGATTAATTCATTAACTCATACCGTTTCTCTACAGATACAACAATATCACTAGAAGACATTTTGATTAATTCATTAACTCATACCGTTTCTCTACAGATACAACAATATCACTAGAAGACATTTTGATTAATTCATTAACTCATACCGTTTCTCTACAGATACAACAATATCACTAGAAGACATTTTGATTAATTCATTAACTCATACCGTTTCTCTACAGATACAACAATATCACTAGAAGACATTTTGATTAATTCATTAACTCATACCGTTTCTCTACAGATACAACAATATCACTAGAAGACATTTTGATTAATTCATTAACTCATACCGTTTCTCTACAGATACAACAATATCACTAGAAGACATTTTGATTAATTCATTAACTCATACCGTTTCTCTACAGATACAACAATATCACTAGAAGACATTTTGATTAATTCATTAACTCATACCGTTTCTCTACAGATACAACAATATCACTAGAAGACATTTTGATTAATTCATTAACTCATACCGTTTCTCTACAGATACAACAATATCACTAGAAGACATTTTGATTAATTCATTAACTCATACCGTTTCTCTACAGATACAACAATATCACTAGAAGACATTTTGATTAATTCATTAACTCATACCGTTTCTCTACAGATACAACAATATCACTAGAAGACATTTTGATTAATTCATTAACTCATACCGTTTCTCTACAGATACAACAATATCACTAGAAGACATTTTGATTAATTCATTAACTCATACCGTTTCTCTACAGATACAACAATATCACTAGAAGACATTTTGATTAATTCATTAACTCATACCGTTTCTCTACAGATACAACAATATCACTAGAAGACATTTTGATTAATTCATTAACTCATACCGTTTCTCTACAGATACAACAATATCACTAGAAGACATTTTGATTAATTCATTAACTCATACCGTTTCTCTACAGATACAACAATATCACTAGAAGACATTTTGATTAATTCATTAACTCATACCGTTTCTCTACAGATACAACAATATCACTAGAAGACATTTTGATTAATTCATTAACTCATACCGTTTCTCTACAGATACAACAATATCACTAGAAGACATTTTGATTAATTCATTAACTCATACCGTTTCTCTACAGATACAACAATATCACTAGAAGACATTTTGATTAATTCATTAACTCATACCGTTTCTCTACAGATACAACAATATCACTAGAAGACATTTTGATTAATTCATTAACTCATACCGTTTCTCTACAGATACAACAATATCACTAGAAGACATTTTGATTAATTCATTAACTCATACCGTTTCTCTACAGATACAACAATATCACTAGAAGACATTTTGATTAATTCATTAACTCATACCGTTTCTCTACAGATACAACAATATCACTAGAAGACATTTTGATTAATTCATTAACTCATACCGTTTCTCTACAGATACAACAATATCACTAGAAGACATTTTGATTAATTCATTAACTCATACCGTTTCTCTACAGATACAACAATATCACTAGAAGACATTTTGATTAATTCATTAACTCATACCGTTTCTCTACAGATACAACAATATCACTAGAAGACATTTTGATTAATTCATTAACTCATACCGTTTCTCTACAGATACAACAATATCACTAGAAGACATTTTGATTAATTCATTAACTCATACCGTTTCTCTACAGATACAACAATATCACTAGAAGACATTTTGATTAATTCATTAACTCATACCGTTTCTCTACAGATACAACAATATCACTAGAAGACATTTTGATTAATTCATTAACTCATACCGTTTCTCTACAGATACAACAATATCACTAGAAGACATTTTGATTAATTCATTAACTCATACCGTTTCTCTACAGATACAACAATATCACTAGAAGACAATTTGATTAATTCATTAACTCATACCGTTTCTCTACAGATACAACAATATCACTAGAAGACATTTTGATTAATTCATTAACTCATACCGTTTCTCTACAGATACAACAATATCACTAGAAGACATTTTGATTAATTCATTAACTCATACCGTTTCTCTACAGATACAACAATATCACTAGAAGACATTTTGATTAATTCATTAACTCATACCATTTCTCTACAGATACAATATCACTAAAGACATTTTGATTAATTCATTAACTCATACCGTTTCTCTACAGATACAACAATATCACTAGAAGACATTTTGATTAATTCATTAACTCATACCGTTTCTCTACAGATACAACAATATCACTAGAAGACATTTTGATTAATTCATTAACTCATACCGTTTCTCTACAGATACAACAATATCACTAGAAGACATTTTGATTAATTCATTAACTCATACCGTTTCTCTACAGATACAACAATATCACTAGAAGACATTTTGATTAATTCATTAACTCATACCGTTTCTCTACAGATACAACAATATCACTAGAAGACATTTTGATTAATTCATTAACTCATACCGTTTCTCTACAGATACAACAATATCACTAGAAGACATTTTGATTAATTCATTAACTCATACCGTTTCTCTACAGATACAACAATATCACTAGAAGACATTTTGATTAATTCATTAACTCATACCGTTTCTCTACAGATACAACAATATCACTAGAAGACATTTTGATTAATTCATTAACTCATACCGTTTCTCTACAGATACAACAATATCACTAGAAGACATTTTGATTAATTCATTAACTCATACCGTTTCTCTACAGATACAACAATATCACTAGAAGACATTTTGATTAATTCATTAACTCATACCGTTTCTCTACAGATACAACAATATCACTAGAAGACATTTTGATTAATTCATTAACTCATACCGTTTCTCTACAGATACAACAATATCACTAGAAGACATTTTGATTAATTCATTAACTCATACCGTTTCTCTACAGATACAACAATATCACTAGAAGACATTTTGATTAATTCATTAACTCATACCGTTTCTCTACAGATACAACAATATCACTAGAAGACATTTTGATTAATTCATTAACTCATACCGTTTCTCTACAGATACAACAATATCACTAGAAGACATTTTGATTAATTCATTAACTCATACCGTTTCTCTACAGATACAACAATATCACTAGAAGACATTTTGATTAATTCATTAACTCATACCGTTTCTCTACAGATACAACAATATCACTAGAAGACATTTTGATTAATTCATTAACTCATACCGTTTCTCTACAGATACAACAATATCACTAGAAGACATTTTGATTAATTCATTAACTCATACCGTTTCTCTACAGATACAACAATATCACTAGAAGACATTTTGATTAATTCATTAACTCATACCGTTTCTCTACAGATACAACAATATCACTAGAAGACATTTTGATTAATTCATTAACTCATACCGTTTCTCTACAGATACAACAATATCACTAGAAGACATTTTGATTAATTCATTAACTCATACCGTTTCTCTACAGATACAACAATATCACTAGAAGACATTTTGATTAATTCATTAACTCATACCGTTTCTCTACAGATACAACAATATCACTAGAAGACATTTTGATTAATTCATTAACTCATACCGTTTCTCTACAGATACAACAATATCACTAGAAGACAATTTGATTAATTCATTAACTCATACCGTTTCTCTACAGATACAACAATATCACTAGAAGACATTTTGATTAATTCATTAACTCATACCGTTTCTCTACAGATACAACAATATCACTAGAAGACATTTTGATTAATTCATTAACTCATACCGTTTCTCTACAGATACAACAATATCACTAGAAGACATTTTGATTAATTCATTAACTCATACCGTTTCTCTACAGATACAACAATATCACTAGAAGACATTTTGATTAATTCATTAACTCATACCGTTTCTCTACAGATACAACAATATCACTAGAAGACATTTTGATTAATTCATTAACTCATACCGTTTCTCTACAGATACAACAATATCACTAGAAGACATTTTGATTAATTCATTAACTCATACCGTTTCTCTACAGATACAACAATATCACTAGAAGACAATTTGATTAATTCATTAACTCATACCGTTTCTCTACAGATACAACAATATCACTAGAACATTTTGATTAATTCATTAACTCATACCGTTTCTCTACAGATACAACAATATCACTAGAAGACATTTTGATTAATTCATTAACTCATACCGTTTCTCTACAGATACAACAATATCACTAGAAGACATTTTGATTAATTCATTAACTCATACCGTTTCTCTACAGATACAACAATATCACTAGAAGACATTTTGATTAATTCATTAACTCATACCGTTTCTCTACAGATACAACAATATCACTAGAAGACAATTTGATTAATTCATTAACTCATACCGTTTCTCTACAGATACAACAATATCACTAGAGACATTTTGATTAATTCATTAACTCATACCGTTTCTCTACAGATACAACAATATCACTAGAAGACAATTTGATTAATTCATTAACTCATACCGTTTCTCTACAGATACAACAATATCACTAGAAGACATTTTGATTAATTCATTAACTCATACCGTTTCTCTACAGATACAACAATATCACTAGAAGACATTTTGATTAATTCATTAACTCATACCGTTTCTCTACAGATACAACAATATCACTAGAAGACATTTTGATTAATTCATTAACTCATACCGTTTCTCTACAGATACAACAATATCACTAGAAGACATTTTGATTAATTCATTAACTCATACCGTTTCTCTACAGATACAACAATATCACTAGAAGACATTTTTATTAATTCATTACTCATTCCATTTCCTACAGATATATTAATATCTTAAAAGACATTTTGATTAATTCATTAACTCATACCGTTTCTCTACAGATGCAACAATATCACTAGAAGACATTTTGATTAATTCATTAACTCATACCGTTTCTCTACAGATACAACAATATCACTAGAAGACATTTTGATTAATTCATTAACTCATACCGTTTCTCTACAGATACAACAATATCACTAGAAGACATTTTGATTAATTCATTAACTCATACCGTTTCTCTACAGATACAACAATATCACTAGAAGACATTTTGATTAATTCATTAACTCATACCGTTTCTCTACAGATACAACAATATCACTAGAAGACAATTTTGATTAATTCATTAACTCATACCATTTCCTACGATATTAATATCGTAGAAGACATTTTGATTAATTCATTAACTCATACCGTTTCTCTACAGATACAACAATATCACTAGAAGACATTTTGATTAATTCATTAACTCATACCGTTTCTCTACAGATACAACAATATCACTAGAAGACATTTTGATTAATTCATTAACTCATACCGTTTCTCTACAGATACAACAATATCACTAGAAGACAATTTGATTAATTCATTAACTCATACCGTTTCTCTACAGATACAACAATATCACTAGAAGACATTTTGATTAATTCATTAACTCATACCGTTTCTCTACAGATACAACAATATCACTAGAAGACATTTTGATTAATTCATTAACTCATTACCGTTTCTCTACAGATACAACAATATCACTAGAAGACATTTTGATTAATTCATTAACTCATACCGTTTCTCTACAAATACAACAATATCACTAGAAGACATTTGATTAATTCATTAACTCATACCGTTTCTCTACAGATACAACAATATCACTAGAAGACAATTTGATTAATACATTGACTCATACCGTTTCTCTACAGATACAACAATATCACTAGAAGACATTTTGATTAATTCATTAACTCTTACCGTTTCTCTACAGATACAACAATATCACTAGAAGACATTTTGATTAATTCATTAACTCATACCGTTTCTCTACAGATACAACAATATCACTAGAAGACAATTTGATTAATATTGACTCATACCGTTTCTCTACAAATACAACAATATCACTAGAGACATTTTGATTAATTCATTAAGAACTTTATGCATTTTAACAATATCACTAGAAGACATTTTGATTAATTCATTAACTCATACCGTTTCTCTACAGATACAACAATATCACTAGAAGACATTTTGATTAATTCATTAACTCATACCGTTTCTCTACAGATACAACAATATCACTAGAAGACAATTTGATTAATACATTGAACTCATACCGTTTCTCTACAAATACAACAATATCACTAGAAGACAATTTGATTAATACATTGACTCATACCGTTTCTCTACAAATACAACAATATCACTAGAAGACATTTTGATTAATTCATTAACTCATACCGTTTCTCTACCGAATACAACAATATCACTAGAAGACATTTTGATTATTCATTAACTCATACCGTTTCTCTACAGATACAACAATATCACTAGAAGACATTTGATTAATTCATTAACTCATACCGTTTCTCTACAAATACAACAATATCACTAGAAGACATTTTGATTAATTCATTAACTCATACCGTTTCTCTACAGATACAACAATATCACTAGAAGACAATTTGATTAATTCATTAACTCATACCGTTTCTCTACAGATACAACAATATCACTAGAAGACATTTTGATTAATTCATTAACTCATACCGTTTCTCTACAGATACAACAATATCACTAGAAGACATTTTGATTATTCATTAACTCATACCGTTTCTCTACAGATACAACAATATCACTAGAAGACATTTTGATTAATTCATTAACTCATACCGTTTCTCTACAGATACATTGTATCACTAAAGACATTTTGATTAATTCATTAACTCATACCGTTTCTCTACAGATGCAACAATATCACTAGAAGACATTTTGATTAATTCATTAACTCATACCGTTTCCTACAGATACAACAATATCACTAGAAGACATTTTGATTAATTCATTAACTCCATACCGTTTCTCTACAAATACAACAATATCACTAGAAGACATTTTGATTAATTCATTAACTCATACCGTTTCTCTCTACAGATACAACAATATCACTAGAACATTTGATTAATTCATTAACTCATACCGTTTCTCTACAGATACAACAATATCACTAGAAGATATTTTGATTAATTCATTAGCTCATTCCATTTCCTGCCGATATAACAATATCGTTAAAAGACATTTTGATTAATTCATTAACTCATACCGTTTCTCTACAGATACAACAATATCACTAGAAGACATTTTGATTAATTCATTAACTCATACCGTTTCTCTACAGATACATTAATATCACTAGAAGACATTTGATTAATTCATTAACTCATACCGTTTCTCTACAGATACAACAATATCACTAGAAGACATTTTGATTAATTCATTAACTCATAGTTTCTCTACAGATACAACAATATCACTAGAAGACATTTTGATTAATTCATTAACTCATACCGTTTCTCTACAGATACAACAATATCACTAGAAGACATTTTGATTAATTCATTAACTCATACCGTTTCTCTACAGATACAACAATATCACTAGAAGACATTTGATTAATTCATTAACTCATACCGTTTCTCTACAGATACAACAATATCACTAGAAGACATTTTGATTAATTCATTAACTCATACCGTTTCTCTACAGATACAACAATATCACTAGAAGACATTTTGATTAATTCATTAACTCATACCGTTTCTCTACAGATACAACAATATCACTAGAAGACATTTTGATTAATTCATTAACTCATACCGTTTCTCTACAGATACAACAATATCACTAGAAGACATTTTGTTAATTCATTGAACTCATACCGTTTCTCTACAGATACAACAATATCACTAGAAGACAATTTGATTAATCATTAACTCATACCGTTTCTCTACAAAATACAACAATATCACTGAAGACATTTTGATTAATTCATTAACTCATACCGTTTCTCTACAGATACAACAATATCACTAGAAGACATTTTGATTAATTCATTAACTCATACCGTTTCTCTACAGATACAACAATATCACTAGAAGACATTTTGATTATTCATTAACTCATACCGTTTCTCTACAGATACAACAATATCACTAGAAGACATTTTGATTAATATTAACTCATACCGTTTCTCTACAGATACAACAATATCACTAGAAGACAATTTAATTACATTGACTCATACCGTTTCTCTACAGATACAACAATATCACTAGAAGACATTTTGATTAATTCATTAACTCATACCGTTTCTCTACAGATACAACAATATCACTAGAAGACATTTTGATTAATTCATTAACTCATACCGTTTCTCTACAGATACAACAATATCACTAGAAGTAATTTGATTAATTCATTAACTCATACCGTTTCTCTACAAATACAACAATATCACTAGAAGACATTTTGATTAATTCATTAACTCATACCGTTTCTCTACAGAATACAACAATATCACTAGAAGACAATTTGATTAATATTAACTCATACCGTTTCTCTACAGATACAACAATATCACTAGAAGACATTTTGATTAATTCATTAACTCATACCGTTTTCTCTACAAATACAACAATATCACTAGAAGACATATTTGATTAATTCATTAACTCATACCGTTTCTCTACAGATACAACAATATCACTAGAAGACATTTGATTAATTCATTAACTCATACCGTTTCTCTACAGATACAACAATATCACTAGAAGACTTTTTGATTAATTCATTAACTCAATACCGTTTCTCTACAAATACAACAATATCACTAGAAGACATTTGATTAATTCATTAACTCATACCGTTTCTCTACAGATACAACAATATCACTAGAAGACATTTTGATTAATTCATTAACTCATACCGTTTCTCTACAGATACAACAATATCACTAGAAGACATTTTGATTAATTCATTAACTCATACCGTTTCTCTACAGATACAACAATATCACTAGAAGACAATTTGATTAATACATTAACTCATACCGTTTCTCTACAGATACAACAATATCACTAGAAGACATTTTGATTAATTCATTGACTCATACCGTTTCTCTACAGATACAACAATATCACTAAGAAGACATTTTGATTAATTCATTAACTCATACCGTTTCTCTACAGATACAACAATATCACTAGAAGACATTTTGATTAATTCATTAACTCATACCGTTTCTCTACAGATACAACAATATCACTAGAGACATTTTGATTAATTCATTAACTCACATACCGTTTCTCTACAGATACAACAATATCACTAGAAGACAATTTGATTAATACATTAACTCATACCGTTTCTCTACGATACAACAATAACTAGAAGACATTTTGATTAATTCATTAACTCATACCGTTTCTCTACAGATACAACAATATCACTAGAAGACAATTTGATTAATTCATTGACTCATTCCGTTTCTCTACAGAATACAACAATATCACTAGAAGACATTTTGATTAATTCATTAACTCATACCGTTTCTCTACAGATACAACAATATCACTAGAAGACATTTTGATTAATTCATTAACTCATACCGTTTCTCTACAGATACAACAATATCACTAGAAGACATTTTGATTAATTCATTAACTCATACCGTTTCTCTACAGATACAACAATATCACTGAAGACAATTTTTATTAATTCATTAACTCATTCCATTTCTCTGCAGATATATTAATATCGTTAAAGACATTTTGATTAATTCATTAACTCATACCGTTTCTCTACAGATACAACAATATCACTAGAAGACATTTTGATTAATTCATTAACTCATACCGTTTCTCTACAGATACAACAATATCACTAGAAGACATTTTGATTAATTCATTAACTCATACGTTTCTCTACAGATACAACAATATCACTAGAAGACATTTGATTAATTCATTAACTCATACCGTTTCTCTACAGATACAACAATATCACTAGAAGACATTTTGATTAATTCATTAACTCATACCGTTTCTCTACAGATACAACAATATCACTAGGAACATTTTGATTAATTCATTAACTCATACCGTTTCTCTACAGATACAACAATATCACTAGAAGACATTTTGATTAATTCATTAACTCATACCGTTTCTCTACAGATACAATATCACTAGAAGACATTTTGATTAATTCATTAACTCATACCGTTTCTCTACAGATACAACAATATCACTAGAAGACATTTTGATTAATTCATTAACTCATACCGTTTCTCTACAGATACAACAATATCACTAGAAGACATTTTGATTAATTCATTAACTCATACCGTTTCTCTACAGATACAACAATATCACTAGAAGACATTTTGATTAATTCATTAACTCATACCGTTTCTCTACAGATACAACAATATCACTAGAACAATTTGATTAATACATTAACTCATACCGTTTCTCTACAGATACAACAATATCACTAGAAGACATTTTGATTAATTCATTAACTCATTCCACTTCTGCTACGATATATTAATATCACTAAAAGACATTTTGATTAATTCATTAACTCATACCGTTTCTCTACAGATACAACAATATCACTAGAAGACATTTTGATTAATCATTAACTCATACCGTTTCTCTACAGATACAACAATATCACTAGAAGACATTTGATTAATTCATTAACTCATACCGTTTCTCTACAGATACAACAATATCACTAGAAGACATTTTGATTAATTCATTACTCATACCGTTTCTCTACAGATACAACAATATCACTAGAAGACATTTTGATTAATTCATTAACTCATACCGTTTCTCTACAGATACAACAATATCACTAGAAGACATTTTGATTAATTCATTAACTCGTTTCTCTACAGATACAACAATATCACTAGAGAATTTTGTGATTAATTCATTAACTCATACCGTTTCTCTACAGATACAACAATATCACTAGAAGATATTTTGATTAATTCATTAGCTCATTCCATTTCCTGCCGATATATTAATATCGTTAAAAGACATTTTGATTAATTCATTAACTCATACCGTTTTCTCTACAGATACAACAATATCACTAGAAGACATTTTGATTAATTCATTAACTCATACCGTTTCTCTACAGATACAACAATATCTAGAAGACATTTTTATTAATTCATTAACTCATTCCGTTTCCTGCCGATACATTAATATCACTAAAAGACATTTTGATTAATTCATTAACTCATACCGTTTCTCTACAGATACAACAATATCACTAGAAGACATTTTGATTAATTCATTAACTCATACCGTTTCTCTACAGATACAACAATATCACTAGAAGACATTTTGATTAATTCATTAACTCATACCGTTTCTCTACAAATACAACAATATCACTAGAAGACATTTTGATTAATTCATTAACTCATACCGTTTCTCTACAGATACAACAATATCACTAGAAGACATTTTGATTAATTCATTAACTCATACCGTTTCTCTACAGATACAACAATATCACCAGAAGATAATTTTATTAATTCATTAGCTCATTCCATTTCCTGCCGATATATTAATATCGTTAAAAGACATTTTGATTAATTCATTAACTCATACCGTTTCTCTACAGATACAACAATATCACTAGAAGACATTTTGATTAATTCATTAACTCATACCGTTTCTCTACAGATACAACAATATCACTAGAAGACATTTTGATTAATTCATTAACTCATACCGTTTCTCTACAGATACAACAATATCACTAGAAGACATTTTGATTAATTCATTAACTCATACCGTTTCTCTACAGATACAACAATATCACTAGAAGACATTTTGATTAATTCATTAACTCATACCGTTTCTCTACAGATACAACAATATCACTAGAAGACATTTTGATTAATTCATTAACTCATACCGTTTCTCTACAGATACAACAATATCACTAGAAGACATTTTGATTAATTCATTAACTCATACCGTTTCTCTACAGATACAACAATATCACTAGAAGACATTTTGATTAATTCATTAACTCATACCGTTTCTCTACAGATACAACAATATCACTAGAAGACATTTTGATTAATTCATTAACTCATACCGTTTCTCTACAGATACAACAATATCACTAGAAGACATTTTGATTAATTCATTCGTTTCTCTACAGATACAACAATATCACTAGAAGACAATTTGATTAATTCATTAACTCATACCGTTTCTCTACAGATACAACAATATCACCAGAAGATATTTTTATTAATTCATTAGCTCATTCCATTTCCTGCCGATATATTAATATCGTTAAAAGACATTTTGATTAATTCATTAACTCATACCGTTTCTCTACAGATACAACAATATCACTAGAAGACATTTTGATTAATTCATTAACTCATACCGTTTCTCTACAGATACAACAATATCACTAGAAGACATTTTGATTAATTCATTAACTCAACCGTTCTCTACAGATACAACAATATCACTAGAAGACATTTTGATTAATCATTAACTCATACCGTTTCTCTACAGATACAACAATATCATAGAAGACATTTTTGATTAATTCATTAACTCATACGTTTTCTCTACCGATACAACAATATCATAGAGACATTTTGATTAATTCATTATTCCACTTTCACGGTACATTACAATATCACTGAAGACATTTTGATTAATCATTAACTCTTTGGTTCTCTACAGATACAACAATATCACTAGAAACATTTTGATTAATTCATTAACTCATACCGTTTCTCTACAGATACAACAATATCACTAGAAGACATTTTGATTAATTCATTAACTCATACCGTTTCTCTACAGATACAACAATATCACTAGAAGACATTTTGATTAATTCATTAACTCATACCGTTTCTCTACAGATACAACAATATCACTAGAAGACATTTTGATTAATTCATTAACTCATACCGTTTCTCTACAGATACAACAATATCACTAGAAGACAATTTGATTAATACATTAACTCATACCGTTTCTCTACAGATACAACAATATCACTAGAAGATATTTTTATTAATTCATTAGCTCATTCCATTTCCTGCCGATATATTAATATCGTTAAAGACATTTTGATTAATTCATTAACTCATACCGTTTCTCTACAAGATACAACAATATCACTAGAAGACATTTTGATTAATTCATTAACTCATACCGTTTCTCTACAGATACTAACAATATCACTAGAAGACATTTTGATTAATTCATTAACTCATTACCGTTTCTCTACAGATACAACAATATCACTAGAAGACATTTTGATTAATCCATTAACTCATACCGTTTCTCTACAGATACAACAATATCACTAAGACATTTTGATTAATTCATTAACTCATACCGTTTCTACAGATACAACAATATCACTAGAAGACATTTTTGATTAATTCATTAACTCATACCGTTTCTCTACAGATACAACAATATCACTAGAAGACATTTTGATTAATTCATTAACTCATACCGTTTCTCTACAGATACAACAATATCACTAGAAGACATTTTGATTAATTCATTAACTCATACCGTTTCTCTACAGATACAACAATATCACTAGAAGACATTTTGATTAATTCATTAACTCTTACCGTTTCTCTACAGATACGACAATATCACTAGAAGACATTTGATTAATTCATTAACTCATACCGTTTCTCTACAGATACAACAATATCACTAGAAGACATTTTGATTAATTCATTAACTCCTACCGTTTCTCTACAGATACAACAATATCACTAGAAGACATTTTGATTAATTCATTAACTCATACCGTTTCTCTACAGATACAACAATATCACTAGAAGACATTTTGATTAATTCATTAACTCATACCGTTTCTCTACAGATACAACAATATCACTAGAGACATTTTGATTAATTCATTAACTCTTACCGTTTCTCTACAGATACAACAATATCACTAGAAGACATTTTGATTAATTCATTAACTCATACCGTTTCTCTACGATACAACAATATCACTAGAAGACATTTTGATTAATTCATTAACTCATACCGTTTCTCTACAGATGCAACAATATCACTAGAAGACATTTTGATTAATTCATTAACTCATACCGTTTCTCTACAGATACAACAATATCACTAGAAGACATTTTGATTAATTCATTAACCCTTACCGTTTCTCTACAGATACAACAATATCACTAGAAGACATTTTGATTAATTCATTAACTCATACCGTTTCTCTACAGATGCAACAATATCACTAGAAGATATTTTTATTAATTCATTAACTCATTCCATTTCCTGCCGATATATTAATATCGTTAAAAGACATTTTGATTAATTCATTAACTCATACCGTTTCTCTACAGATACAACAATATCACTAGAAGACATTTTGATTAATTCATTAACTCATACCGTTTCTCTACAGATACAACAATATCACTAGAAGACATTTTGATTAATTCATTAACTCATACCGTTTCTCTACAGATACAACAATATCACCAGAAGATATTTTATTAATTCATTAGCTCATTCCATTTCCTGCCGATATATTAATATCGTTAAAAAGACATTTTGATTAATTCATTAACTCATTACCGTTTCTCTACAGATACAACAATATCACTAGAAGACATTTTGATTAATTCATTAACTCATACCGTTTCTCTACAGATACAACAATATCACTAGAAGACATTTTGATTAATTCATTAACTCATACCGTTTCTCTACAGATACAACAATATCACCAGAAGACATTTTTATTAATTCATTAGCTCATTCCATTTCCTGCCGATATATTAATATCGTTAAAGACATTTTGATTAATTCATTAACTCATACCGTTTCTCTACAGATACAACAATATCACTAGAAGACATTTTGATTAATTCATTAACTCATACCGTTTCTCTACAAATACAACAATATCACTAGAAGACATTTTGATTAATTCATTAACTCATATTTCTCTACAGATACAACAATATCACCAGAAGATATTTTTATTAATTCATTAGCTCATTCCATTTCCTGCCGATATATTAATATCGTTAAAGACATTTTGATTAATTCACATTAACTCACATACCGTTTCTCTGAATACGAACAATATCACTAGAAGACATTTTGATTAATTCATTAACTCATACCGTTTCTCTACAGATACAACAATATCACCAGAAGATATTTTATTAATTCATTAGCTCATTCCATTTCCTGCCGATATATTAATATCGTTAAAAGACATTTTGATTAATTCATTAACTCATACCGTTTCTCTACAGATACAACAATATCACTAGAAGACATTTTGATTAATTCATTAACTCACACCGTTTCTCAACAGATACAACAATATCACTAGAAGATATTTTGATTAATTCATTAGCTCATTCCATTTCCTGCCGATATATTAATATCGTTAAAAGACATTTTGATTAATTCATTAACTCATACCGTTTCTCTACAGATACAACAATATCACTGGAAGACAATTTGATTAATACATTAACTCATACCGTTTCTCTACAGATACAACAATATCACCAGAAGATATTTTTATTAATTCATTAGCTCATTCCATTTTCTGCCGATATATTAATATCGTTAAAAGACATTTTGATTAATTCATTAACTCATACCGTTTCTCTACAGATACAACAATATCACTAGAAGACATTTTGATTAATTCATTAACTCACACCGTTTCTCTACAGATACAACAATATCACTAGAAGATATTTTTATTAATTCATTAGCTCATTCCATTTCCTGCCGATATATTAATATCGTTAAAAGACATTTTGATTAATTCATTAACTCATACCGTTTCTCTACAGATACAACAATATCGCTAGAAGACATTTTGATTAATTCATTAACTCATACCGTTTCTCTACAGATACAACAATATCATTAGAAGACAATTTGATTAATTCATTAACTCATACCGTCTCTCTACAGATGCAACAATATCACTAGAAGACATTTTGATTAATTCATTAACTCATACCGTCTCTACAGATGCAACAATATCACTGAAGACATTTTGATTAATTCATTAACTCATACCGTCTCTACAGATACAACAATATCACTAGAAGACATTTTTGATTAATTCATTAACTCATACCGTTCTCTACAAGATGCAACAATATCACTAGAAGACATTTTGATTAATTCATTAACTCATACCGTTTCTCTACAGATTCAACAATATCACTAGAAGACATTTTGATTAATTCATTAACTCATACCGTTTCTCTAGATACAACAATATCACTGAAGATTTTTATTAATTCATTAGCTCATTCCATTTCCTGCCGATATATTAATATCGTTAAAAGACATTTTGATTAATTCGACTCATACCGTTTCTCTACAGATACAACAATATCACTAGAAGACATTTGATTAATTCATTAACTCACACCGTTTCTCTACAGATACAACAATATCACTAGAAGACATTTTATTAATTCATTAACTCATACCGTCTCTCTACAGATGCAACAATATCACTAGAAGACATTTTGATTAATTCATTAACTCATACCGTCTCTCTCAGATGCAACAATATCACTAGAAGACATTTTGATTAATTCATTAACTCATACCGTTTCTCTACAGATTCAACAATATCACTAGAAGACATTTTTGATTAATTCATTAACTCATACCGTTTCTCTAGATACAACAATATCACCAGAGAATATTTTTATTAATTCATTAGCTCATTCATTTCCTGCCGATATATTAATATCGTTAAAAGACATTTTGATTATTCATTAACTCATACCGTTTCTCTACAGATGCAACAATATCACTAGAAGACATTTTGATTAATTCCATTAACTCATACCGTTTCTCTACAGATACAACAATATCACTAGAAGACATTTTGATTAATTCATTAACTCATACCGTTTCTCTACAGATACAACAATATCACTAGAAGACAATTTGATTAATCCATTAACTCATACCGTTTCTCTACAGATACAACAATATCACTAGAAGACATTTTGATTAATTCATTAACTCTGTTTCTTTCTACAGATACAACAATATCACAAAGATATTTTATTAATTCATTAGCTCATTCATTCCTGTCAGTATATTATTATAACTTGAAGATAGATTATTCATTAACTCTTATACGTTTCTGGATACAACAATATCACTAGAAGACATTTTGATTAATCCATTAACTCATACCGTTTCTCTACAGATACAACAATATCACTAGAAGACATTTTGATTAATTCATTAACTCTTACCGTTTCTCTACAGATACAACAATATCACTAGAAGACATTTTGATTAATTCATTAACTCATACCGTTTCTCTACAGATACAACAATATCACTAGAAGACATTTTGATTAATTCATTAACTCTTACCGTTTCTCTACAGATACAACAATATCACTAGAAGACATTTTGATTAATTCATTAACTCTTACCGTTTCTCTACAGATACAACAATATCACTAGAAGACATTTTGATTAATTCATTAACTCATACCGTTTCTCTACAGAATACAACAATATCACTAGAAGACATTTTGATTAATTCATTAACTCATACCGTTTCTCTACAGATACAACAATATCACTAGAACATTTTGATTAATTCATTAACTCTTACCGTTTCTCTACAGATACAACAATATCACTAGAAGACATTTTGATTAATTCATTAACTCATACCGTTTCTCTACAGATACAACAATATCACTAGAAGACATTTTGATTAATTCATTAACTCTTACCGTTTCTCTACAGATACAACAATATCACTAGAAGACATTTTGATTAATTCATTAACTCTTACCGTTTCTCTACAGATACAACAATATCACTAGAAGACATTTTGATTAATTCATTAACTTACCGTTTCTCTACAGATACAACAATATCATAAGAAGACATTTTGATTAATTCATTAACTCATACCGTTTCTCTACAGATACAACAATATCACTAGAAGACATTTTGATTAATTCATTAACTCTTACCGTTTCTCTACAGATACAACAATATCACTAGAAGACAATTTGATTAATACATTGACTCATACCGTTTCTCTACAGATACAACAATATCACTAGAAGACATTTTGATTAATTCATTAACTCATACCGTTTCTCTACAGATACAACAATATCACTAGAAGACATTTTTGATTAATTCATTAACTCATACCGTTTCTCCTACAGATACAACAATATCACTAGAAGACATTTTGATTAATTCATTAACTCATACCGTTTCTCTACAGATACAACAATATCACTAGAAGACAATTTGATTAATACATTGACTCATACCGTTTCTCTACAGATACAACAATATCACTAGAAGACATTTTGATTAATTCATTAACTCATACCGTTTCTCTACAATACAACAATATCACTAGAAGACATTTTGATTAATTCATTAACTCATACCGTTTCTCTACAATACAACAATATCACTAGAAGACATTTTGATTAATTCATTAACTCATACGTTTCTCTACAGATACACAACAATATCACCAGAATAATTTTATTAATTCATTAGCTCATTCCATTTCTGCCGATATATTAATATCGTTAAAGACATTTGATTAATTCATTAACTCATACCGTTTCTCTACAGATGCAACAATATCACTAGAAGACATTTTGATTAATTCATTAACTCTTACCGTTTCTCTACAGATACAACAATATCACTAGAAGACATTTTGATTAATTCATTAACTCATACCGTTTCTCTACAGATACAACAATATCACTAGAAGACATTTTGATTAAATCATTAACTCATACCGTTTCTCTACAGATACAACAATATCACTAGAGACATTTTGATTAATTCATTAACTCATACCGTTTCTCTACAGATACAACAATATCACTAGAAACATTTTGATTAATTCATTAACTCATACCGTTTCTCTACAGATACAACAATATCACTAGAAGACATTTTGATTAATTCATTAACTCATACCGTTTCTCTACAGATACAACAATATCACTAGAAGACATTTTGATTAATTCATTAACTCATACCGTTTCTCTACAGATACAACAATATCACTAGAAGACATTTTGATTAATTCATTAACTCATACCGTTTCTCTACAGATACAACAATATCACTAGAAGACATTTTGATTAATTCATTAACTCATACCGTTTCTCTAGATACAACAATATCACTAGAAGACAATTTGATTAATACATTAACTCATACCGTTTCTCTACAGATACAACAATATCACCAGAAGATATTTTTATTAATTCATTAGCTCATTCCATTTCCTGCCGATATATATTAATATCGTTAAAAGACATTTTTGATTAATTCATTAACTCATTACCGTTTCTCTACAGATACAACAATATCACTAGAAGACATTTTGATTAATCCATTAACTCATACCGTTTCTCTACAGATACAACAATATCACTAGAAGACATTTTGATTAATTCATTAACTCATACCGTTTCTCTACAGATACAACAATATCACTAGAAATTATTTTGATTAATCCATTAACTCATACCGTTTCTCTACAGATACAAACAATATCACTAGAAGACATTTTGATTAATTCATTAACTCATACCGTTTCTCTACAGATACAACAATATCACTAGAAGACTTTTTGATTAATTCATTAACTCATACCGTTTCTCTACAGATACAACAATATCACTAGAAGACATTTTGATTAATCCATTAACTCATACCGTTTCTCTACAGAATACAACAATATCACTAGAAGACATTTTGTTAATCCATTAACTCATACCGTTTCTCTACAGATACAACAATATCACTAGAAGACATTTTGATTAATTCATTAACTCATACCGTTTCTCTACAGATACAACAATATCACTAGAAGACATTTTGATTAATTCATTAACTCATACCGTTTCTCTACAGATTTACAATATCACTAGAAGACATTTTGATTAATTCATTAACTCATACCGTTTCTCTACAGATACAACAATATCACTAGAAGACAATTTGATTAATACATTAACTCATACCGTTTCTCTACAGATACAACAATATCACCAGAAGATATTTTTATTAATTCATTAGCTCATTCCATTTCCTGCCGATATATTAATCATCGTTAAAAAGACATTTTGATTAATTCATTAACTCATACCGTTTCTCTACAGATAACAATATCACTAGAAGACATTTTTGATTAATCCATTAACTCGTTTCTCTACAGATACAACAATATCACTAGAAGACATTTTGATTAATTCATTAACTCATACCGTTTCTCTACAGATACAACAATATCACTAGAACATTTTGATTAATCATTAACTCATACCGTTTCTCTAGGACCCAATATCACTAGAAGACATTTTGATTAATTCATTAACTCATACCGTTTCTCTACAGATACAACAATATCACTAGAAGACATTTTGATTAATTCATTAACTCTTACCGTTTCTCTACAGATACAACAATATCACTAGAAGACATTTTGATTAATTCATTAACTCATTACCGTTTCTCTACAGATACAACAATATCACTAGAAGACTTTTGATTAATTCATTAACTCATACCGTTTCTCTACAGATACAACAATATCACTAAAGACATTTTGATTAATTCATTAACTCTTACCGTTTCTCTACAGATACAACAATATCACTAGAAGACATTTTGATTAATTCATTAACTCTTACCGTTTCTCTACAGATACAACAATATCACTAGAAGACATTTGATTATTCATTAACTCCTACCGTTTCTCTACAGATACAACAATATCACTAGAAGACATTTTGATTATTCATTAACTCTTACCGTTTCTCTACAGATACAACAATATCACTAGAGAACATTTTGATTAATTCATTAACTCATACCGTTTCTCTACAGATACCAACAATATCACTAGAAGACATTTTGATTAATTCATTAACTCTTACCGTTTCTCTACAGATACAACAATATCACTAGAAGACATTTTGATTAATTCATTAACTCTTACCGTTTCTCTACAGATACAACAATATCACTAGAAGACATTTTGATTAATTCATTAACTCATACCGTTTCTCTACAGATACAACAATATCACTAGAAGACATTTTGATTAATTCATTAACTCTTACCGTTTCTCTAGATACAACAATATCACTAGAAGACATTTTGATTAATTCATTAACCCTTACCGTTCTCTACAGATACACAATATCACTAGAAGACATTTTGATTAATACATTACTCATACCGTTTCTCTACAGATACAACAATATCACCAGAAGATATTTTTATTAATTCATCAACTCATTCCATTTCCTTATAATATATTAATATCGTTAAAAGACATTTTGATTAATTCATTAACTCATACCGTTTCTCTACAGATACAACAATATCACTAGAAGACATTTTGATTAATTCATTAACTCATACCGTTTCTCTACAGATACAACAATATCACTAGAAGACATTTTGATTAATTCATTAACTCATACCGTTTCTCTACAGATACAACAATATCACCAGAGATATTTTTATTAATTCATTAGCTCATTCCATTTCCTGCCGATATATTAATATCGTTAAAAGACATTTTGATTAATTCATTAACTCATACCGTTTCTCTACAGATACAACAATATCACTGAAGACATTTTGATTAATTCATTAACTCATACCGTTTCTCTACAGATACAACAATATCACTAGAAGACATTTGATTAATTCATTAACTCATACCGTTTCTCTACAGATACAACAATATCACCAGAAGATATTTTTATTATTCATTAGCTCATTCCATTTCCTGTGATATATTAATATCGTTAAAAGACATTTTGATTTCATTAACTCATACCGTTTCTCTACAGATACAACAATATCACTAGAAGACATTTTGATTAATTCATTAACTCATACCGTTTCTCTACAATACAACAATATCACTAGAAGACATTTTGATTAATTCATTAACTCATACCGTTTCTCTACAAGTAACAATATCACCAGAAGATATTTTTATTAATTCATTAGCTCATTCCATTTCCTGCCGATATATTAATATCGTTAAAGACATTTTGATTAATTCATTAACTCATACCGTTTCTCTACAGATACAACAATATCACTAGAAGACATTTTGATTAATTCATTAACTCATACCGTTTCTCTACAGATACAACAATATCACTAGAAGATATTTTTATTAATTCATTAGCTCATTCCATTTCCTGCCGATATATTAATATCGTTAAAAGACATTTTGATTAATTCATTAACTCATACCGTTTCTCTACAGATACAACAATATCACTAGAAGACATTTTGATTAATTCATTAACTCACACCGTTTCTCAACAGATTACAACAATATCACTAGAAGATATTTTATTAATTCATTAGCTCATTCCATTTCCTGCCGATATATTAATATCGTTAAAAGACATTTTGATTAATTCATTAACTCATACCGTTTCTCTACAGATACAACAATATCACTGGAAGACAATTTGATTAATACATTAACTCATACCGTTTCTCTACAGATACAACAATATCACCAGAAGATATTTTTATTAATTCATTAGCTCATTCCATTTTCTGCCGATATATTAATATCGTTAAAGACATTTGATTAATTCATTAACTCATACCGTTTCTCTACAGATACAACAATATCACTAGAAGACATTTGATTAATTCATTAACTCCCACCGTTTCTCTACAGATACAACAATATCACTAGAAGATATTTTATTAATTCATTGCTCATTCCATTTCCTGCCGATATATTAATATCGTTAAAGACATTTTGATTAATTCATTAACTCATACCGTTTCTCTCCACAGATACAACAATATCGCTAGAAGACATTTTGATTAATTCATTAACTCATACCGTTTCTCTACAGATACAACAATATCATTAGAAGACAATTTGATTAATTCATTAACTCATAGATCTCTCTACAGATGCAACAATATCACTAGAAGACATTTTGATTAATTCATTAACTCATACCGTCTCTCTACAGATGCAACAATATCACTAGAAGACATTTTGATTAATTCATTAACTCATACCGTCTCTCTACAGATGCAACAATATCACTAGAAGACATTTTGATTAATTCATTAACTCATACCGTGTTCTCTACAGATACAACAATATCACTAGAAGACATTTTGATTAATTCATTAACTCATACCGTTTCTCTACAGATTCAACAATATCACTAGAAGACATTTTGATTAATTCATTAACTCATACCGTTTCTCTACAGATACAACAATATCACCAGAAGATATTTTTATTAATTCATTAGCTCATTCCATTTCCTGCCGATATATTAATATCGTTAGAAGACATTTTGATTAATTCATTAACTCATACCGTTTCTCTACAGATACAACAATATCACTAGAAGACATTTTGATTAATTCATTAACTCACACCGTTTCTCTACAGATACAACAATATCACTAGAAGACATTGTTGATTAATTCATTAACTCATACCGTCTCTCTACAGATGCAACAATATCACTAGAAGACATTTTGATTAATTCATTAACTCATACCGTCTCTCTACAGATGCAACAATATCACTAGAAGACATTTTGATTAATTCATTAACTCATACCGTTTCTCTACAGATTCAACAATATCACTAGAAGACATTTTGATTAATTCATTAACTCATACCGTTTCTCTACAGATACAACAATATCACCAGAAGATATTTTTATTAATTCATTAGCTCATTCCATTTCCTGCCGATATATTAATATCGTTAAAAGACATTTTGATTAATTCATTAACTCATACCGTTTCTCTACAGATGCAACAATATACTAGAAGACATTTTGATTAATCATTAACTCATACCGTTTCTCTACAGATACAACAATATCACTAGAAGACATTTTGATTAATTCATTAACTCATACCGTTTCTCTACAGATACAACAATATCACTAGAAGACAATTTGATTAATCCATTAACTCATACCGTTTCTCTACAGATACAACAATATCACTAGAAGACATTTTGATTAATTCATTAACTCATACCGTTTCTCTACAGATACAACAATATCACCAGAAGATATTTTATTAATTCATTAATCATTCCATTTCCTGTCGATATATTAATATCGTTAAAAGACATTTAGAATAATTCATTAACTCATACCGTTTCTCTACAGATACAACAATATCACTAGAAGACATTTTGATTAATCCATTAACTCATACCGTTTCTCTACAGATACAACAATATCACTAGAAGACATTTTGATTAATTCATTAACTCTTACCGTTTCTCTACAGATACAACAATATCACTAGAAGACATTTTGATTAATTCATTAACTCATACCGTTTCTCTGACATACAACAATATCACTAGAAGACATTTTGATTAATTCATTAACTCTTACCGTTTCTCTACAGATACAACAATATCACTAGAAGACATTTTGATTAATTCATTAACTCTTACCGTTTCTCTACAGATACAACAATATCACTAGAAGACATTTTGATTAATTCATTAACTCATACCGTTTCTCTACAGATACAACAATATCACTAGAAGACATTTTGATTAATTCATTAACTCATACCGTTTCTCTACAGATACAACAATATCACTAGAAGACATTTTGATTAATTCATTAACTCATACCGTTTCTCTACAGATACAACAATATCACTAGAAGACATTTTTGATTAATTCATTAACTCATACCGTTTCTCTACAGATACAACAATATCACTAGAAGACATTTTGATTAATTCATTAACTCTTACCGTTTCTCTACAGATACAACAATATCACTAGAAGACATTTTGATTAATTCATTAACTCTTACCGTTTCTCTACAGATACAACAATATCACTAGAAGACATTTTGATTAATTCATTAACTCTTACCGTTTCTCTACAGATACAACAATATCATAAGAAGACATTTTGATTAATTCATTAACTCATACCGTTTCTCTACAGATACAACAATATCACTAGAAGACATTTTGATTAATTCATTAACTCATACCGTTTCTCTACAGATACAACAATATCACTAGAAGACAATTTGATTAATACATTGACTCATACCGTTTCTCTACAGATACAACAATATCACTAGAAGACATTTTGATTAATTCATTAACTCTTACCGTTTCTCTACAGATACAACAATATCACTAGAAGACATTTTGATTAATTCATTAACTCATACCGTTTCTCTACAGATACAACAATATCACTAGAAGACATTTTGATTAATTCATTAACTCATACCGTTTCTCTACAGATACAACAATATCACTAGAAGACAATTTGATTAATACATTAACTCATACCGTTTCTCTACAGATACAACAATATCACTAGAAGACATTTTGATTAATTCATTAACTCATACCGTTTCTCTACAGATACAACAATATCACTAGAAGACATTTTGATTAATTCATTAACTCATACCGTTTCTCTACAGATACAACAATATCACTAGAAGACATTTTGATTAATTCATTAACTCATACCGTTTCTCTGAATACAACAATATCACTAGAGACATTTTGATTAATTCATTAACTCATACCGTTTCTCTACAAATACAACAATATCACTAGAAGACATTTTGATTAATTCATTAACTCATACCGTTTCTCTACAGATACAACAATATCACTAGAAGACAATTTGATTAATACATTGACTCATACCGTTTCTCTACAGATACAACAATATCACTAGAAGACATTTTGATTAATTCATTAACTCTTACCGTTTCTCTACAGATACAACAATATCACTAGAAGACATTTTGATTAATTCATTAACTCATACCGTTTCTCTACAAATACAACAATATCACTAGAAGACATTTTGATTAATTCATTAACTCATACCGTTTCTCTACAGATACAACAATATCACCAGAAGATATTTTTATTAATTCATTAGCTCATTCCATTTCCTCTCGATATATTAATATCGTTAAAAGACATTTTGATTAATTCATTAACTCATACCGTTTCTCTACAGATACAACAATATCACTAGAAGACATTTTGATTAATTCATTAACTCATACCGTTTCTCTACAGATACAACAATATCACTAGAAGACATTTTGATTAATTCATTAACTCTTACCGTTTCTCTACAGATACAACAATATCACTAGAGACATTTTGATTAATTCATTAACTCATACCGTTTCTCTACAGATACAACAATATCACTAGAAGACAATTTGGTTAATACATTAACTCATACCGTTTCTCTACAGATACAACAATATCACTAGAAGACATTTTGATTAATTCATTAACTCATACCGTTTCTCTACAGATACAACAATATCACTAGAAGACATTTTGATTAATTCATTAACTCATACCGTTTCTCTGACAATACAACAATATCACTAGAAGACATTTTGATTAATTCATTAACTCATACCGTTTCTCTACAGATACAACAATATCACTAGAAGACATTTTGATTAATTCATTAACTCATACCGTTTCTCTACAGATACAACAATATCACTAGAAGACATTTGATTAATACATTGACTCATTACCGTTTCTCTACAGATACAACAATATCACTAGAAGACATTTTGATTAATTCATTAACTCATACCGTTTCTCTACAGATACAACAATATCCACTAGAAGACAATTTGATTAATACATTAACTCATACCGTTTCTCTACAGATACAACAATATCACTAGAAGACATTTTGATTAATTCATTAACTCATACCGTTTCTCTACAGATACAACAATATCACTAGAAGACATTTTGATTAATTCATTAACTCATACCGTTTCTCTACAGATACAACAATATCACTAGAAGACATTTTGATTAATTCATTAACTCATACCGTTTCTCTACAGATACAACAATATCACTAGAAGACATTTTGATTAATTCATTAACTCATACCGTTTCTCTACAGATATATCACTAGAAGACATTTTGATTAATTCATTAACTCATACCGTTTCTCTACAGATACAACAATATCACTAGAAGACAATTTGATTAATACATTGACTCATACCGTTTCTCTACAGATACAACAATATCACTAGAAGACATTTTGATTAATTCATTAACTCATACCGTTTCTCTACAGACACAACAATATCACTAGAAGACATTTTGATTAATTCATTAACTCATACCGTTTCTCTACAGATACAACAATCACTAGAAGACATTTTGATTAATTCATTAACTCATACCGTTTCTCTACAGATACAACAATATCACTAGAAGACATTTTGATTAATTCATTAACTCATACCGTTTCTCTACAGATACAACAATATCACTAGAAGACAATTTGATTAATACATTGACTCATACCGTTTCTCTACAGATACAACAATATCACTAGAAGACATTTTGATTAATTCATTAACTCATACCGTTTCTCTACAGATACAACAATATCACTAGAAGACAATTTGATTAATACATTGACTCATACCGTTTCTCTACAGATACAACAATATCACTAGAAGACATTTTGATTAATTCATTAACTCATCCGTTTCTCTACAGACACAACAATATCACTAGAAGACATTTTGATTAATTCATTAACTCATACCGTTTCTCTACAGATACAACAATATCACTAAGAAGACATTTTGATTAATTCATTAACTCATACCGTTTCTCTACAGATACAACAATATCACTAGAAGACATTTTGATTAATACATTGACTCATACCGTTTCTCTACAGATACAACAATATCACTAGAAGACATTTGATTAATTCATTAACTCATACCGTTTCTCTACAGATACAACAATATCACTAGAAGACAATTTGATTAATACATTGACTCATACCGTTTCTCTACAGATACAACAATATCACTAGAAGACATTTGATTAATTCATTAACTCATACCGTTTCTCTACAGACACAACAATATCACTAGAAGACATTTTGATTAATTCATTAACTCATACCGTTTCTCTACAGATACAACAATATCACTAGAAGACATTTTGATTAATTCATTAACTCATACCGTTTCTCTACAGATACAATATCACTAGAAGACATTTTGATTAATTCATTAACTCATACCGTTTCTCTACAGATACAACAATATCACTAGAAGACAATTTGATTAATACATTGACTCATACCGTTTCTCTACAGATACAACAATATCACTAGAAGACATTTTGATTAATTCATTAACTCATACCGTTTCTCTACAGATACAACAATATCACTAGAAGACATTTTGATTAATTCATTAACTCATACCGTTTCTCTACAGATACAACAATATCACTAGAAGACATTTTGATTAATTCATTAACTCATACCGTTTCTCTACAAGTACAACAATATCACTAGAAGACATTTTGATTAATTCATTAACTCATACCGTTTCTCTACAGATACAACAATATCACTAGAAGACAATTTGATTAATACATTAACTCATACCGTTTCTCTACAGATACAACAATATCACTAGAAGACATTTTGATTAATTCATTAACTCTTACCGTTTCTCTACAGATACAACAATATCACTAGAAGACATTTTGATTAATTCATTAACTCATACCGTTTCTCTACAGATACAACAATATCACTAGAAGACAATTTGATTAATACATTGACTCATACCGTTTCTCTACAAATACAACAATATCACTAGAAGACATTTTGATTAATTCATTAACTCATACCGTTTCTCTACAGATACAACAATATCACTAGAAGACATTTTGATTAATTCATTAACTCATACCGTTTCTCTACAGATACAACAATATCACTAGAAGACATTTGATTAATTCATTAACTCATACCGTTTCTCTACAGATACAACAATATCACTAGAAGACAATTTGATTAATACATTGACTCATACCGTTTCTCTACAAATACAACAATATCACTAGAAGACAATTTGATTAATACATTGACTCATACCGTTTCTCTACAAATAACAATATCACTAGAGACATTTTGATTAATTCATTAACTCATACCGTTTCTCTACAGATACAACAATATCACTAGAAGACATTTTGATTAATTCATTAACTCATACCGTTTCTCTACAAATACAACAATATCACTAGAAGACATTTTGATTAATTCATTAACTCATACCATTTCTCTACAGATACAACAATATCACTAGAAGACAATTTGATTAATACATTAACTCATACCGTTTCTCTACAGATACAACAATATCACTAGAAGACATTTTGATTAATTCATTAACTCTTACCGTTTCTCTACAGATACAACAATATCACTAGAAGACATTTTGATTAATTCATTAACTCATACCGTTTCTCTACAGATACAACAATATCACTAGAAGAAATTTGATTAATACATTGACTCATACCGTTTCTCTACAAATACAACAATATCACTAGATGACATTTTGATTAATTCATTAACTCATACCGTTTCTCTACAGATACAACAATATCACTAGAAGACATTTTGATTAATTCATTAACTCATACCGTTTCTCTACAGATACAACAATATCACTAGAAGACATTTTGATTAATTCATTAACTCATACCGTTTCTCTACAGATACAACAATATCACTAGAAGACAATTTGATTAATACATTGACTCATACCGTTTCTCTACAAATACAACAATATCACTAGAAGACATTTTGATTAATTCATTAACTCATACCGTTTCTCTACAAATACAACAATATCACTAGAAGACATTTTGATTAATTCATTAACTCATACCGTTTCTCTACAGATACAACAATATCACTAGAAGACATTTTGATTAATTCATTAACTCATACCGTTTCTCTACAGATACAACAATATCACTAGAAGACATTTTGATTAATTCATTAACTCATACCATTTCTCTACAGATATAACAATATCACTAGAAGACATTTTGATTAATTCATTAACTCATACCGTTTCTCTACAGATACAACAATATCACTAGAAGACATTTTGATTAATTCATTAACTCATACCGTTTCTCTACAGATACAACAATATCACTAGAAGACATTTTGATTAATTCATTAACTCATACCGTTTCTCTACAGATACAACAATATCACTAGAAGACATTTTGATTAATTCATTAACTCATACCGTTTCTCTACAGATACAACAATATCACTAGAAGACATTTTGATTAATTCATTAACTCATACCGTTTCTCTACAGATACAACAATATCACTAGAAGACATTTTGATTAATTCATTAACTCATACCGTTTCTCTACAGATACAACAATATCACTAGAAGACATTTTGATTAATTCATTAACTCATACCGTTTCTCTACAGATACAACAATATCACTAGAAGACATTTTGATTAATTCATTAACTCATACCGTTTCTCTACAGATACAACAATATCACTAGAAGACATTTTGATTAATTCATTAACTCATACCGTTTCTCTACAGATACAACAATATCACTAGAAGACATTTTGATTAATTCATTAACTCATACCGTTTCTCTACAGATACAACAATATCACTAGAAGACATTTTGATTAATTCATTAACTCATACCGTTTCTCTACAAATACAACAATATCACTAGAAGACATTTTGATTAATTCATTAACTCATACCGTTTCTCTACAGATACAACAATATCACTAGAAGACAATTTGATTAATACATTAACTCATACCGTTTCTCTACAGATACAACAATATCACTAGAAGACATTTTGATTAATTCATTAACTCTTACCGTTTCTCTACAGATACAACAATATCACTAGAAGACATTTTGATTAATTCATTAACTCATACCGTTTCTCTACAGATACAACAATATCACTAGAAGACAATTTGATTAATACATTGACTCATACCGTTTCTCTACAAATACAACAATATCACTAGAAGACATTTTGATTAATTCATTAACTCATACCGTTTCTCTACAGATACAACAATATCACTAGAAGACATTTTGATTAATTCATTAACTCATACCGTTTCTCTACAGATACAACAATATCACTAGAAGACATTTTGATTAATTCATTAACTCATACCGTTTCTCTACAGATACAACAATATCACTAGAAGACAATTTGATTAATACATTGACTCATACCGTTTCTCTACAAATACAACAATATCACTAGAAGACAATTTGATTAATACATTGACTCATACCGTTTCTCTACAAATACAACAATATCACTAGAAGACATTTTGATTAATTCATTAACTCATACCGTTTCTCTACAGATACAACAATATCACTAGAAGACATTTTGATTAATTCATTAACTCATACCGTTTCTCTACAGATACAACAATATCACTAGAAGACATTTTGATTAATTCATTAACTCATACCGTTTCTCTACAGATACAACAATATCACTAGAAGACAATTTGATTAATACATTGACTCATACCGTTTCTCTACAGATACAACAATATCACTAGAAGACAATTTGATTAATACATTGACTCATACCGTTTCTCTACAAATACAACAATATCACTAGAAGACATTTTGATTAATTCATTAACTCATACCGTTTCTCTACAGATACAACAATATCACTAGAAGACATTTTGATTAATTCATTAACTCATACCGTTTCTCTACAGATACAACAATATCACTAGAAGACATTTTGATTAATTCATTAACTCATACCGTTTCTCTACAAATACAACAATATCACTAGAAGACATTTTGATTAATTCATTAACTCATACCGTTTCTCTACAGATACAACAATATCACTAGAAGACATTTTGATTAATTCATTAACTCATACCGTTTCTCTACAGATACAACAATATCACTAGAAGACATTTTGATTAATTCATTAAACTCATACCGTTTCTCTACAGATACAACAATATCACTAGAAGACAATTTGATTAATACATTAACTCATACCGTTTCTCTACAAATACAACAATATCACTAGAAGACAATTTGATTAATACATTGACTCATACCGTTTCTCTACAATACAACAATATCACTAGAAGACATTTTGATTAATTCATTAACTCATACCGTTTCTCTACAGATACAACAATATCACTAGAAGACATTTTGATTAATTCATTAACTCATACCGTTTCTCTACAGATACAACAATATCACTAGAAGACATTTTGATTAATTCATTAACTCATACCGTTTCTCTACAGATACAACAATATCACTAGAAGACAATTTGATTAATACATTGACTCATACCGTTTCTCTACAGATACAACAATATCACTAGAAGACATTTTGATTAATTCATTAACTCATACCGTTTCTCTAGATACAACAATATCACTAGAAGACAATTTGATTAATACATTGACTCATACCGTTTCTCTACAGATACAACAATATCACTAGAAGACATTTTGATTAATTCATTAACTCATACCGTTTCTCTACAGATACAACAATATCACTAGAACAATTTGATTAATACATTGACTCATACCGTTTCTCTACAGATACAACAATATCACTAGAAGACATTTTGATTAATTCATTAACTCATACCGTTTCTCTACAGATACAACAATATCACTAGAAGACAATTTTGATTAATACATTGACTCATACCGTTTCTCTACAGATACAACAATATCACTAGAAGACATTTTGATTAATTCATTAACTCATACCGTTTCTCTACAGATACAACAATATCACTAGAAGACAATTTGATTAATACATTGACTCATACCGTTTCTCTACACAGATACAACAATATCACTAGAAGACATTTTGATTAATTCATTAACTCATACCGTTTCTCTACAGATACAACAATATCACTAGAAGACATTTTGATTAATTCATTAACTCATACCGTTTCTCTACAGATACAACAATATCACTAGAAGACAATTTGATTAATACATTGACTCATACCGTTTCTCTACAGATAAACAATATCACTAGAAGACATTTTGATTAATTCATTAACTCTTACCGTTTCTCTACAGATACAACAATATCACTAGAAGACATTTTGATTAATTCATTAACTCATACCGTTTCTCTACAGATACAACAATATCACTAGAAGACATTTTGATTAATTCATTAACTCATACCGTTTCTCTACAGATACAACAATATCACTAGAAGACATTTTGATTAATTCATTAACTCATACCGTTTCTCTACAGATACAACAATATCACTAGAAGATATTTTTATTAATTCATTAGCTCATTCCATTTCCTGCCGATATAAATATCGTTAAAGACATTTTGATTAATTCATTAACTCATACCGTTTCTCTACAGATGCAACAATATCACTAGAAGACATTTTGATTAATTCATTAACTCATACCGTTTCTCTACAGATACAACAATATCACTAGAAGACATTTTGATTAATTCATTAACTCATACCGTTACTCTACAAATACAACAATATCACTAGAAGACATTTTGATTAATTCATTAACTCATACCGTTTCTCTACAAATACAACAATATCACTAGAAGACATTTTGATTAATTCATTAACTCATACCGTTTCTCTACAGATACAACAATATCACTAGAAGACATTTTGATTAAATCCATTAACTCATACCGTTTCTCTCCACAGATACAACAATATCACTAGAAGACATTTTGATTAATTCATTAACTCATACCGTTTCTCTACAGATACAACAATATCACTAGAGACATTTGATTAATACATTGACTCATACCGTCTTCTCTACAAATACAACAATATCACTAGAAGACAATTTGATTATTCATTGACTCATACCGTTTCTCTACAAATACAACAATATCACTAGAAGACATTTTGATTAATTCATTAACTCATACCGTTTCTCTACAGATACAACAATATCACTAGAAGACATTTTGATTAATTCATTAACTCATACCGTTTCTCTACAGATACAACAATATCACTAGAAGACATTTTGATTAATTCATTAACTCATTACCGTTTCTCTACAGATACAACAATATCACTAGAAGACAATTTGATTAATACATGACTCATACCGTTTCTCTACAGATACAACAATATCACTAGAAGACAATTTGATTAATACATTGACTCATACCGTTTCTCTACAAATACAACAATATCACTAGAAGACATTTTGATTAATTCATTAACTCATACCGTTTCTCTACAGATACAACAATATCACTAGAAGACATTTTGATTAATTCATTAACTCATACCGTTTCTCTACAGATACAACAATATCACTAGAAGACATTTTGATTAATTCATTAACTCATACCGTTTCTCTACAAATACAACAATATCACTAGAATTTTGATTAATTCATTAACTCATACCGTTTCTCTACAGATACAACAATATCACTAGACATTTTTGATTAATTCATTAACTCATACCGTTTCTCTACAGATACAACAATATCACTAGAAGACATTTTGATTAATTCATTAACTCATACCGTTTCTCTACAGATACAACAATATCACTAGAAGACATTTGATTAATACATGACTCATACCGTTTCTCTACAAAATAACAATATCACTAGAAGACAATTTGATTAATACATTGACTCATACCGTTTCTCTACAAATACAACAATATCACTAGAAGACATTTTGATTAATTCATTAACTCATACCGTTTCTCTACAGATACAACAATATCACTAGAAGACATTTGATTAATTCATTAACTCATACCGTTTCTCTACAGATACAACAATATCACTAGAAGACATTTTGATTAATTCATTAACTCATACCGTTCTCTACAGATACAACAATATCACTAGAAGACAATTTGATTAATACGACTCATACCGTTTCTCTACAGATACAACAATATCACTAGAAGACATTTTGATTAATTCATTAACTCATACCGTTTCTCTACACAGATACAACAATATCACTAGAAGACAATTTGATTAATACATTGACTCATACCGTTTCTCTACAGATACAACAATATCACTAGAAGACATTTGATTAATTCATTAACTCTTACCGTTTCTCTACAGATACAACAATATCACTAGAAGACATTTTGATTAATTCATTAACTCATACGTTTCTCTACAGATACAACAATATCACTAGAAGACATTTTGATTAATTCATTAACTCATACCGTTTCTCTACGATACAACAATATCACTAGAAGACATTTTGATTAATTCATTAACTCATACCGTTTTCTCTACAGATACAACAATATCAGAAGATATTTTTATTAATTCATTAGCTCATTCCATTTCCTGCCGATATATTAATATCGTTAAAAGACATTTTGATTAATTCATTAACTCATACCGTTTCTCTACAGATGCAACAATATCACTAGAAGACATTTTGATTAATTCATTAACTCATACCGTTTCTCTACAGATACAACAATATCACTAGAAGACATTTTGATTAATTCATTAACTCATACCGTTACTCTACAAATACAACAATATCACTAGAAGACATTTTGATTAATTCATTAACTCATACCGTTTCTCTACAAATACAACAATATCACTAGAACATTTGATTAATTCATTAACTCATACCGTTTCTCTACAGATACAACAATATCACCAGAAGATAATTTTATTAATTCATTAGCTCATTCCATTTCCTGCCGATATATTAATATCGTTAAAAGACATTTTGATTAATTCATTAACTCATACCGTTTCTCTACAGATACAACAATATCACTAGAAGACATTTTGATTAATTCATTAACTCATACCGTTTCTCTACAGATACAACAATATCACTAGAAGACATTTTGATTAATTCATTAACTCATACCGTTTCTCTAGATACAACAATATCACTAGAAGACAATTTGATTAATACATTAACTCATACCGTTTCTCTACAGATACAACAATATCACTAGAAGACATTTTGATTAATTCATTAACTCATACCGTTTCTCTACAGATAAACAATATCACTAGAAGACATTTTTGATTAATTCATTAACTCATACCGTTTCTCTACAGATACAACAATATCACTAGAAGACATTTTGATTAATTCATTAACTCATACCGTTTCTACAATACAACAATATCACTAGAAGACATTTTGATTAATTCATTAACTCATACCGTTTCTCTACAGATACAACAATATCACTAGAAGACAATTTGATTAATACATTGACTCATACCGTTTCTCTACAGATACAACAATATCACTAGAAGACATTTTGATTAATTCATTAACTCTTACCGTTTCTCTACAGATACAACAATATCACTAGAAGACATTTTGATTAATTCATTAACTCATACCGTTTCTCTACAGATACAACAATATCACTAGAAGACAATTTGATTAATACATTGACTCATACCGTTTCTCTACAAATACAACAATATCACTAGAAGACATTTTGATTAATTCATTAACTCATACCGTTTCTCTACAGATACAACAATATCACTAGAAGACATTTTGATTAATTCATTAACTCATACCGTTTCTCTACAGATACAACAATATCACTAGAAGACATTTTGATTAATTCATTAACTCATACCGTTTCTCTACAGATACAACAATATCACTAGAACAATTTGATTAATACATTGACTCATACCGTTTCTCTACAAATACAACAATATCACTAGAAGACAATTTGATTAATACATTGACTCATACCGTTTCTCTACAAATACAACAATATCACTAGAAGACATTTTGATTAATTCATTAACTCATACCGTTTCTCTACAGATACAACAATATCACTAGAAGACATTTTGATTAATTCATTAACTCATACCGTTTCTCTACAAATACAACAATATCACTAGAAGACAATTTGATTAATACATTGACTCATACCGTTTCTCTACAAATACAACAATATCACTAGAAGACATTTTGATTAATTCATTAACTCATACCGTTTCTCTACAGATACAACAATATCACTAGAAGACATTTTGATTAATTCATTAACTCATACCGTTTCTCTACAGATACAACAATATCACTAGAAGACAATTTGATTAATACATTGACTCATACCGTTTCTCTACAGATACAACAATATCACTAGAAGACAATTTGATTAATACATTGACTCATACCGTTTCTCTACAAATACAACAATATCACTAGAAGACATTTTGATTAATTCATTAACTCATACCGTTTCTCTACAGATACAACAATATCACTAGAAGACATTTTGATTAATTCATTAACTCATACCGTTTCTCTACAGATACAACAATATCACCAGAAGATATTTTTATTAATTCATTAGCTCATTCCATTTCCTGCCGATATATTAATATCGTTAAAAGACATTTTGATTAATTCATTAACTCATACCGTTTCTCTACAGATGCAACAATATCACTAGAAGACATTTTGATTAATTCATTAACTCATACCGTTTCTCTACAGATACAACAATATCACTAGAAGACATTTTGATTAATTCATTAACTCATACCGTTTCTCTACAAATACAACAACTAGAAGACATTTTGATTAATTCATTAACTCATACCGTTTCTCTACAAATACAACAATATCACTAGAAGACATTTTGATTAATTCATTAACTCATACCGTTTCTCTACAGATACAACAATATCACCAGAAGATAATTTTATTAATTCATTAGCTCATTCCATTTCCTGCCGATATATTAATATCGTTAAAAGACATTTTGATTAATTCATTAACTCATACCGTTTCTCTACAGATACAACAATATCACTAGAAGACATTTTGATTAATTCATTAACTCATACCGTTTCTCTACAGATACAACAATATCACTAGAAGACATTTGATTAATTCATTAACTCATACCGTTTCTCTACAGATACAACAATATCACACTAGAAGACATTTTGATTAATTCATTAACTCATACCGTTCTCTACAGATACAACAATATCACTAGAAGACATTTTTGATTAATTCATTAACTCATACCGTTTCTCTACAGATACAACAATATCACTAGAAGACAATTTGATTAATACATTGACTCATACCGTTTCTCTACAGATACAACAATATCACTAGAAGACATTTTGATTAATTCATTAACTCTTACCGTTTCTCTACAGATACAACAATATCACTAGAAGACATTTTGATTAATTCATTAACTCATACCGTTTCTCTACAGATACAACAATATCACTAGAAGACAATTTGATTAATATTGACTCATACCGTTTCTCTACAAATACAACAATATCACTAGAAGACATTTTGATTAATTCATTAACTCATACCGTTTCTCTACAGATACAACAATATCACTAGAAGACAATTTGATTAATACATTGACTCATACCGTTTCTCTACAAATACAACAATATCACTAGAAGACATTTTGATTAATTCATTAACTCATACCGTTTCTCTACAGATACAACAATATCACTAGAAGACAATTTGATTAATACATTGACTCATACCGTTTCTCTACAAATACAACAATATCACTAGAAGACATTTTGATTAATTCATTAACTCATACCGTTTCTCTACAGATACAACAATATCACTAGAAGACAATTTGATTAATACATTGACTCATACCGTTTCTCTACAGATACAACAATATCACTAGAAGACATTTTGATTAATTCATTAACTCATACCGTTTCTCTACAGATACAACAATATCACTAGAAGACATTTTGATTAATTCATTAACTCATACCGTTTCTCTACAGATACAACAATATCACTAGAAGACAATTTGATTAATACATTGACTCATACCGTTTCTCTACAAATACAACAATATCACTAGAAGACAATTTGATTAATACATTGACTCATACCGTTTCTCTACAAATACAACAATATCACTAGAAGACATTTTGATTAATTCATTAACTCATACCGTTTCTCTACAGATACAACAATATCACTAGAAGACATTTTGATTAATTCATTAACTCATACCGTTTCTCTACAAATACAACAATATCACTAGAAGACAATTTGATTAATACATTGACTCATACCGTTTCTCTACAAATACAACAATATCACTAGAAGACATTTTGATTAATTCATTAACTCATACCGTTTCTCTACAGATACAACAATATCACTAGAAGACATTTTGATTAATTCATTAACTCATACCGTTTCTCTACAGATACAACAATATCACTAGAAGACAATTTGATTAATACATTGACTCATACCGTTTCTCTACAGATACAACAATATCACTAGAAGACAATTTGATTAATACATTGACTCATACCGTTTCTCTACAAATACAACAATATCACTAGAAGACATTTTGATTAATTCATTAACTCATACCGTTTCTCTAGATACAACAATATCACTAGAAGACATTTTGATTAATTCATTAACTCATACCGTTTCTCTACAGATACAACAATATCACCAGAAGATATTTTTATTAATTCATTAGCTCATTCCATTTCCTGCCGATATATTAATATCGTTAAAAGACATTTTGATTAATTCATTAACTCATACCGTTTCTCTACAGATGCAACAATATCACTAGAAGACATTTTGATTAATTCATTAACTCATACCGTTTCTCTACAGATACAACAATATCACTAGAAGACATTTTGATTAATTCATTAACTCATACCGTTTCTCTAAAATACAACAATATCACTAGAAGACATTTTGATTAATTCATTAACTCATACCGTTTCTCTACAAATACAACAATATCACTAGAAGACATTTTGATTAATTCATTAACTCATACCGTTTCTCTACAGATACAACAATATCACCAGAAGATAATTTTATTAATTCATTAGCTCATTCCATTTCCTGCCGATATATTAATATCGTTAAAAGACATTTTGATTAATTCATTAACTCATACCGTTTCTCTACAGATACAACAATATCACTAGAAGACATTTTGATTAATTCATTAACTCATACCGTTTCTCTACAGATACAACAATATCACTAGAAGACATTTTGATTAATTCATTAACTCATACCGTTTCTCTACAGATACAACAATATCACTAGAAGACAATTTGATTAATACATTAACTCATACCGTTTCTCTACAGATACAACAATATCACTAGGAAGACATTTTGATTAATTCATTAACTCATACCGTTTCTCTACAGATACAACAATATCACTAGAAGACATTTTGATTAATTCATTAACTCATACCGTTTCTCTACAGATACAACAATATCACTAGAAGACATTTTGATTAATTCATTAACTCATACCGTTTCTCTACAAATACAACAATATCACTAGAAGACATTTTGATTAATTCATTAACTCATACCGTTTCTCTACAGATACAACAATATCACTAGAAGACAATTTGATTAATACATTGACTCATACCGTTTCTCTACAGATACAACAATATCACTAGAAGACATTTTGATTAATTCATTAACTCTTACCGTTTCTCTACAGATACAACAATATCACTAGAAGACATTTTGATTAATTCATTAACTCATACCGTTTCTCTACAGATACAACAATATCACTAGAAGACAATTTGATTAATACATTGACTCATACCGTTTCTCTACAAATACAACAATATCACTAGAAGACATTTTGATTAATTCATTAACTCATACCGTTTCTCTACAGATACAACAATATCACTAGAAGACATTTGATTAATTCATTAACTCATACCGTTTCTCTACAGATACAACAATATCACTAGAAGACATTTTGATTAATTCATTAACTCATACCGTTTCTCTACAGATACAACAATATCACTAGAAGACAATTTGATTAATACATTGACTCATACCGTTTCTCTACAAATACAACAATATCACTAGAAGACAATTTGATTAATACATTGACTCATACCGTTTCTCTACAAATACAACAATATCACTAGAAGACATTTTGATTAATTCATTAACTCATACCGTTTCTCTACAGATACAACAATATCACTAGAAGACATTTTGATTAATTCATTAACTCATACCGTTTCTCTACAGATACAACAATATCACTAGAAGACATTTTGATTAATTCATTAACTCATACCGTTTCTCTAGATACAACAATATCACTAGAAGACAATTTGATTAATACATTGACTCATACCGTTTCTCTACAGATACAACAATATCACTAGAAGACAATTTGATTAATACATTGACTCATACCGTTTCTCTACAAATACAACAATATCACTAGAAGACATGTTGATTAATTCATTAACTCATACCGTTTCTCTACAGATACAACAATATCACTAGAAGACATTTGATTAATTCATTAACTCATACCGTTTTCTATACAGATACAACAATATCACTAGAAGACATTTTGATTAATTCATTAACTCATACCGTTTCTCTACAAATACAACAATATCACTAGAAGACATTTTGATTAATTCATTAACTCATACCGTTTCTCTACAGATACAACAATATCACTAGAAGACATTTGATTAATTCATTAACTCATACCACCGTTTCTCTACAGATACAACAATATCACTAGAGACATTTTGATTAATTCATTAACTCATACCGTTTCTCTACAGATACAACAATATCACTAGAAGACATTTTGATTAATTCATTAACTCATACCGTTTCTCTACAGATACAACAATATCACTAGAAGACATTTTGATTAATTCATTAACTCATACCGTTTCTCTACAGATACAACAATATCACTAGAAGACATTTTGATTAATTCATTAACTCATACCGTTTCTCTACAGATACAACAATATCACTAGAGACATTTTGATTAATTCATTAACTCATACCGTTTCTCTACAGATACAACAATATCACTAGAAGACATTTTGATTCATTAACTCATACCGTTTCTCTACAGATACAACAATATCACTAGAAGACAATTTGATTAATACATTGACTCATACCGTTTCTCTACAAATACAACAATATCACTAGAAGACAATTTGATTAATACATTGACTCATACCGTTTCTCTACAAATACAACAATATCACTAGAAGACATTTTGATTAATTCATTAACTCATACCGTTTCTCTACAGATACAACAATATCACTAGAATTTTGATTAATTCATTAACTCATACCGTTTCTCTACAGATACAACAATATCACTAGAAGACATTTTGATTAATTCATTAACTCATACCGTTTCTCTACAGATACAACAATATCACTAGAAGACAATATGATTAATACATTGACTCATACCGTTTCTCTACAGATACAACAATATCACTAGAAGACATTTTGATTAATTCATTAACTCATACCGTTTCTCTACAGATACAACAATATCACTAGAAGACAATTTGATTAATACATTGACTCATACCGTTTCTCTACAGATACAACAATATCACTAGAAGACATTTTTGATTAATTCATTAACTCTTACGTTTCTCTACAGATACAACAATATATCACTAGAAGACATTTTGATTAATTCATTAACTCATACCGTTTCTCTACAGATACAACAATATCACTAGAAGACATTTTGATTAATTCATTAACTCATACCGTTCTCTACAGATACAACAATATCACTAGAAGACATTTTGATTAATTCATTAATCATACCGTTTCTCTACAGATACAACAATATCACCAGAAGATATTTTTATTAATTCATTAGCTCATTCCATTTCCTGCCGATATATTAATATCGTTAAAAGACATTTGATTAATTCATTACTCATACCGTTTCTCTACAGATGCAACAATATCACTAGAAACATTTTTGATTAATTCATTAACTCATACCGTTTTCTCTACAGATAACAATATCACTAGAAGACATTTTGATTAATTCATTAACTCATACCGTTTCTCTACAAATACAACAATATCACTAGAAGACATTTTGATTAATTCATTAACTCATACGTTTCTCTACAGATACAACAATATCACCAGAAGATAATTTTATTAATTCATTAGCTCATTCCATTTCCTGCCGATATATTAATATCGTTAAAAGACATTTTGATTAATTCATTAACTCATACCGTTTCTCTACAGATGCAACAATATCACTAGAACTTTTGATTAATTCATTAACTCTTACCGTTTCTCTACAGATACAACAATATCACTAGAAGACATTTTGATTAATTCATTAACTCATACCGTTTCTCTACAGATACAACAATATCACTAGAAGACATTTTGATTAAATCATTAACTCATACCGTTTCTCTACAGATACAACAATATCACTAGAAGACATTTTGATTAATTCATTGCTCATACCGTTTCTCTACAATACAACAATATCACTAGAAGACATTTTGATTAATTCATTAACTCATACCGTTTCTCTACAGATACAACAATATCACTAGAAGACATTTTGATTAATTCATTAACTCATACCGTTTCTCTACAGATACAACAATATCACTAGAAACATTTTGATTAAATCATTAACTCATACCGTTTCTCTACAGATACAACAATATCACTAGAAGACATTTTGATTAATTCATTAACTCATACCGTTTCTCTCACAGATACAATAATATCACTAGAAGACATTTTGATTAATTCATTAACTCATACCGTTTCTCTACAGATACAACAATATCACTAGAAGACATTTTGATTAATTCATTAACTCATACCGTTTCTCTACAGATACAACAATATCACTAGAAGACAATTTGATTAATACATTAACTCATACCGTTTCTCTACAGATACAACAATATCACCAGAAGATATTTTTATTAATTCATTAGCTCATTCCATTTCCTGCCGATATATTAATATCGTTAAAAGACATTTTGATTAATTCATTAACTCATACCGTTTCTCTACAGATACAACAATATCACTAGAAGACATTTTGATTAATCCATTAACTCATACCGTTTCTCTACAGATACAACAATATCACTAGAAGACATTTTGATTAATTCATTAACTCATACCGTTTCTCTACAGATACAACAATATCACTAGAAGACATTTTGATTAATTCATTAACTCATACCGTTTCTCTACAGATACAACAATATCACTAGAAGACATTTTGATTAATTCATTAACTCATACCGTTTCTCTACAGATACAACAATATCACTAGAAGACATTTTGATTAATTCATTAACTCATACCGTTTCTCTACAGATACAACAATATCACTAGAAGACATTTTGATTAATTCATTAACTCATACCGTTTCTCTACAGATACAACAATACCAGAAGATATTTTATTAATTCATTAGCTCATTCCATTTCCTGCCGATATATTAATATCGTTAAAAGACATTTTGATTAATTCATTAACTCATACCGTTTCTCTACAGATGCAACAATATCACTAGAAGACATTTTGATTAATTCATTAACTCATACCGTTTCTCTACAGATACAACAATATCACTAGAAGATATTTTTATTAATTCATTAGCTCATTCCATTTCCTGCCGATATATTAATATCGTTAAAAGACATTTTGATTAATTCATTAACTCATACCGTTTCTCTACAGATGCAACAATATCACTAGAAGACATTTTGATTAATTCATTAACTCATACCGTTTCTCTACAGATACAACAATATCACTAGAAGACATTTTGATTAATTCATTAACTCATACCGTTTCTCTACAGATACAACAATATCACTAGAAGACATTTTGATTAATTCATTAACTCATACCGTTTCTCTACAGATACAACAATATCACTAGAAGACATTTTGATTAATTCATTAACTCATACGTTTCTCTACAGATACAACAATATCACTAGAAGATAATTTTATTAATTCATTAGCTCATTCCATTCCTGCCGATATATTAATATCGTTAAAGACATTTTGATTAATTCATTAACTCATACCGTTTCTCTACAGATACAACAATATCACTAGAAGACATTTTGATTAATTCATTAACTCATACCGTTTCTCTACAGATACAACAATATCACTAGAAGACATTTTGATTAATTCATTAACTCATACCGTTTCTCTACAGATACAACAATATCACTAGAAGACATTTTGATTAATTCATTAACTCATACCGTTTCTCTACAGATACAACAATATCACTAGAAGACATTTTGATTAATTCATTAACTCATACCGTTTCTCTACAAATACAACAATATCACTAGAAGACATTTTGATTAATTCATTAACTCATACGTTTCTCTACAGATACAACAATATCACCAGAAGATAATTTTATTAATTCATTAGCTCATTCCATTTCCTGCCGATATATTAATATCGTTAAAAGACATTTTGATTAATTCATTAACTCATACCGTTTCTCTACAGATACAACAATATCACTAGAAGACATTTTGATTAATTCATTAACTCATACCGTTTCTCTACAGATACAACAATATCACTAGAAGACATTTTGATTAATTCATTAACTCATACCGTTTCTCTACAGATACAACAATATCACTAGAAGACATTTTGATTAAATCATTAACTCATACCGTTTCTCTACAGATACAACAATATCACTAGAAGACATTTTGATTAATTCATTAACTCATACCGTTTCTCTACAGATACAACAATATCACTAGAAGACATTTTGATTAATTCATTAACTCATACCGTTTCTCTACAGATACAACAATATCACTAGAAGACATTTTGATTAATTCATTAACTCATACCGTTTCTCTACAGATACAACAATATCACTAGAAGACATTTTGATTAATTCATTAACTCATACCGTTTCTCTACAGATACAACAATATCACTAGAAGACATTTTGATTAATTCATTAACTCATACCGTTTCTCTACAGATACAACAATATCACTAGAAGACATTTTGATTAATTCATTAACTCATACCGTTTCTCTACAGATACAACAATATCACTAGAAGACATTTTGATTAATTCATTAACTCATACCGTTTCTCTACAGATACAACAATATCACTAGAAGACAATTTGATTAATTCATTAACTCATACCGTTTCTCTACAGATACAACAATATCACTAGAAGATATTTTATTAATTCATTAGCTCATTCCATTTCTCTGCAGATATATTAATATCGTTAAAAGACATTTTGATTAATTCATTAACTCATACCGTTTCTCTACAGATACAACAATATCACTAGAAGACATTTTGATTAATTCATTAACTCATACCGTTTCTCTACAGATACAACAATATCACTAGAAGACATTTTGATTAATTCATTAACTCATACCGTTTCTCTACAGATACAACAATATCACTAGAAGACATTTTGATTAATTCATTAACTCATACCGTTTCTCTACAGATACAACAATATCACTAGAAGACATTTTGATTAATTCATTAACTCATACCGTTTCTCTACAGATACAACAATATCACTAGAAGACATTTTGATTAATTCATTAACTCATACCGTTTCTCTACAGATACAACAATATCACTAGAAGACATTTGATTAATTCATTAACTCATACCGTTTCTCTACAGATACAACAATATCACCAGAAGATATTTTTATTAATTCATTAGCTCATTCCATTCCTGCCGATATATTAATATCGTTAAAAGACATTTTGATTAATTCATTAACTCATACCGTTTCTCTACAGATACAACAATATCACTAGAAGACATTTTTGATTAATTCATTAACTCATACCGTTTTCTCTACAGATACAACAATATCACCAGAAGATATTTTGATTAATTCATTAGCTCATTCCATTTCCTGCGATATATTAATATCGTTAAAAGACATTTTGATTAATTCATTAACTCATACCGTTTCTCTACAGATACAACAATATCACTAGAAGACATTTTGATTAATTCATTAACTCATACCGTTTCTCTACAGATACAACAATATCACTAGAAGACATTTTGATTAATTCATTAACTCATACCGTTTCTCTACAGATACAACAATATCACTAGAAGACATTTTGATTAATTCATTAACTCATACCGTTTCTCTACAATACAACAATATCACTAGAAGACATTTTGATTAATTCATTAACTCATACGTTTCTCTACAGATACAACAATATCACTAGAAGATAATTTTATTAATTCATTAGCTCATTCCATTTCCTGCCGATATATTAATATCGTTAAAAGACATTTTGATTAATTCATTAACTCATACCGTTTCTCTACAGATACAACAATATCACTAGAAGACATTTTGATTAATTCATTAACTCATACCGTTTCTCTACAGATACAACAATATCACTAGAAGACATTTTGATTAATTCATTAACTCATACCGTTTCTCTACAGATACAACAATATCACTAGAAGACATTTTGATTAAATCATTAACTCATACCGTTTCTCTACAGATACAACAATATCACTAGAAGACATTTTGATTAATTCATTAACTCATACCGTTTCTCTACAGATACAACAATATCACTAGAAGACATTTTGATTAATTCATTAACTCATACCGTTCCTCTACAGATACAACAATATCACTAGAAGACATTTTGATTAATTCATTAACTCATACCGTTTCTCTACAGATACAACAATATCACTAGAAGACATTTTGATTAATTCATTAACTCATACCGTTTCTCTACAGATACAACATATCACTAGAAGACATTTTGATTAATTCATTAACTCATACCGTTTCTCTACAGATACAACAATATCACTAGAAGACATTTTGATTAATTCATTAACTCATACCGTTTCTCTACAGATACAACAATATCACTAGAAGACATTTTGATTAATTCATTAACTCATACCGTTTCTCTACAGATACAACAATATCACTAGAAGACAATTTGATTAATTCATTAACTCATACCGTTTCTCTACAGATACAACAATATCACCAGAAGATATTTTTATTAATTCATTAGCTCATTCCATTTCCTGCCGATATATTAATATCATTTAAAAGACATTTTGATTAATTCATTAACTCATACCGTTTCTCTACAGATACAACAATATCACTAGAAGACATTTTGATTAATTCATTAACTCATACCGTTTCTCTACAGATACAACAATATCACTAGAAGACATTTTGATTAATTCATTAACTCATACCGTTTCTCTACAGATACAACAATATCACTAGAAGACATTTTGATTAATCATTAACTCATACCGTTTCTCTACAGATACAACAATATCACTAGAAGACATTTTGATTAATTCATTAACTCATACCGTTTCTCTACAGATACAACAATATCACTAGAAGACATTTTGATTAATTCATTAACTCATACCGTTTCTCTACAGATACAACAATATCACTAGAAGACATTTTGATTAATTCATTAACTCATACCGTTTCTCTACAGATACAACAATATCACTAGAAGACATTTTGATTAATTCATTAACTCATACCGTTTCTCTACAGATACAACAATATCACTAGAAGACATTTTGATTAATTCATTAACTCATACCGTTTCTCTACAGATACAACAATATCACTAGAAGACATTTTGATTAATTCATTAACTCATACCGTTTCTCTACAGATACAACAATATCACTAGAAGACATTTTGATTAATTCATTAACTCATACCGTTTCTCTACAGATTACAACAATATCACTAGAAGACATTTTGATTAAATCATTAACTCATACCGTTTTCTACAGATACAACAATATCACCAGAAGATATTTTATTAATTCATTAGCTCATTCCATTTCTGCCGATATATTAATATCGTAAAAGACATTTTGATTAATTCATTAACTCATACCGTTTCTCTACAGATACAACAATATCACTAGAAGACATTTTGATTAATTCATTAACTCATACCGTTTCTCTACAGATACAACAATATCACTAGAAGACATTTTGATTAATTCATTACTCATACCGTTTCTCTACAGATACAACAATATCACTAGAAGACATTTTGATTAATTCATTAACTCATACCGTTTCTCTACAGATACAACAATATCACTAGAAGACATTTTGATTAATCATTAACTCATACCGTTTCTCTACAGATACAACAATATCACTAGAAGACATTTGATTAATTCATTAACTCATACCGTTTCTCTACAGATACAACAATATCACTAGAAGACATTTTGATTAATTCATTAACTCATACCGTTTCTCTACAGATACAACAATATCACTAGAAGACATTTTGATTAATTCATTAACTCATACCGTTTCTCTACAGATACAACAATATCACTAGAGACATTTTGATTAATTCATTAACTCATACCGTTTCTCTACAGATACAACAATATCACTAGAGACATTTTGATTAATTCATTAATCATACCGTTTCTCTACAGATACAACAATATCACTAGAGACTTGATTAATTCATTAACTCATACCGTTCTCTACAGATACAACAATATCACTAGAAGACATTTTGATTAATTCATTAACTCATACCGTTTCTCTACAGATACAACAATATCACTAGAAGACATTTTGATTAATTCATTAACTCATACCGTTTCTCTACAAACAACAATATCACTAGAAGACATTTGATTAATTCATTAACTCATACCGTTTCTCTACAGATACAACAATATCACTAGAAGACATTTGATTAATTCATTAACTCATACCGTTCTCTACAGATACAACAATATCACTAGAAGACATTTTGATTAATTCATTAACTCATACCGTTTCTCTACAGATACAACAATATCACTAGAAGACATTTTGATTAATCATTAACTCATACCGTTTCTTCAGATACAACAATATCACTAGAAGACATTTTGATTAATTCATTAACTCATACCGTTTCTCTACAGATACAACAATATCACTAGAAGACATTTGATTAATCATTAACTCATACCGTTCTCTACAGATACAACAATATCACTAGAAGACATTTGATTAATTCATTAACTCATACCGTTTCTCTACAGATACAACAATATCACTAGAAGACATTTTGATTAATTCATTAACTCATACCGTTTCTCTACAGATACAACAATATCACTAGAAGACATTTGATAATTCATTAACTCATACCGTTTCTCTACAGATACAACAATATCACTAGAAGACATTTTGATTAATTCATTAACTCATACCGTTCTCTACAGATACAACAATATCACTAGAAGACATTTGATTAATCATTAACTCATACCGTTCTCTACAGATACAACAATATCACTAGAAGACATTTGATTAATTCATTAACTCATACCGTTTCTCTACAGATACAACAATATCACTAGAAGACATTTTGATTAATTCATTACTCATACCGTTTCTCTACAGATACAACAATATCACTAGAAGACATTTTGATTAATTCATTAACTCATACCGTTTCTCTACAGATACAACAATATCACTAGAAGACATTTTGATTAATTCATTACTCATACCGTTTCTCTACAGATACAACAATATCACTAGAAGAAAAACATTTTGAATTAATTCATTAACTCATACCGTTTCTCTACAGATACAACAATATCACTAGAAGACATTTTGATTAATCATTAACTCTTACCGTTTCTCTACAGATACAACAATATCACTAGAAACTTTGATTAATTCATTAACTCATACCGTTTTCTACAGATACAACAATATCACTAGAAGACATTTTGATTAATTCATTAACTCATACCGTTTCTCTACAGATACAACAATATCACTAGAAGACATTTTGATTAATTCATTAACTCTTACCGTTTCTCTACAGATACAACAATATCACTAGAAGACATTTTGATTAATTCATTAACTCTTACCGTTTCTCTACAGATACAACAATATCACTAGAAGACATTTTGATTAATACATTAACTCATACCGTTTCTCTACAGATACAACAATATCACTAGAAGATATTTTTATTAATTCATTAGCTCATTCCATTTCCTGCCGATATATTAATATCGTTAAAAGACATTTTGATTAATTCATTAACTCATACCGTTCTCTACAGATACAACAATATCACTAGAAGACATTTTGATTAATCATTAACTCATACCGTTCTCTACAGATACAACATATCACTAGAAACATTTTGATTAATCATTAACTCATACCGTTTCTCTACAGATACAACAATATCACTAGAAGATATTTTATGTTAATCATAGCTCATTCCATTTCCTGCCGATATATTAATATCGTTAAAACATTTTGATTAATTCATTAACTCATACCGTTTCTCTACAGATACAACAATATCACTAGAAGACATTTTGATTAATCATTAACTCATACCGTTTCTCTACAGATACAACAATATCACTAGAAGACATTTTATTAATTCATTAACTCATACGTTTCTCTACAGATACAACAATATCACCAGAAGATATTTTATTAATTCATTACTCATTCCATTTCCTGCCGATATATTAATATCGTTAAAAGACATTTTGATTAATTCATTAACTCATACCGTTTCTCTACAGATACAACAATATCACTAGAAGACATTTTGATTAATTCATTAACTCATACCGTTTCTCTACAAATACAACAATATCACTAGAAGACATTTTGATTAATTCATTAACTCATACCGTTTCTCTACAGATACAACAATATCACCAGAAGATATTTTTATTAATTCATTAGCTCATTCCATTTCTGCCGATATATTAATATCGTAAAAGACATTTGATTAATTCATTAACTCATACCGTTTCTCTACAGATACAACAATATCACTAGAAGACATTTTGATTAATTCATTAACTCATACCGTTTCTCTACAGATACAACAATATCACCAGAAGATATTTTTATTAATTCATTAGCTCATTCCATTTCCTGCCGATATATTAATATCGTTAAAAGACATTGATTAATTCATTAACTCATACCGTTTCTCTACAGATGCAACAATATCACTAGAAGACATTTTGATTAATTCATTAACTCATACCGTTTCTCTACAGATACAACAATATCACTAGAAGACATTTGATTAATTCATTAACTCATACCGTTCTCTACAGATACAACAATATCACAGAAGATATTTTTATTAATTCATTAGCTCATTCCATTTCCTGCCGATCCATTAATATCGTTAAAATGTCAGTGATATTGTTGTATCTGTAGAGAAACGGTATGAGTTAATGAATTAATCAAAATGTCTTTTAACGATATTAATATATCGAGGAAATGGAATGAGCTAATGAATTAATAAAAATATCTTCTGGTATTGTTGTATCTGTAGAGAAACGGTATGAGTATGAATAATTCAAAATGTCTTCTAGTGATATTGTTGTATCTGTAGAGAAACGGTATGAGTTAATGAATTAATCAAAATGTCTTCTAGTGATATTGTTGCATCTGTAGAGAAACGGTATGAGTTAATGAATTAATCAAAATGTCTTTTAACGATATTAAATATCGGCAGGAAATGGAATGAGCTATAATTAATAAAAAATATCTTCTGGTGATATTGTTGTATCTGTAGAGAAACGGTATGAGTTAATGAATTAATCAAATGTCTTCTAGTGATATTGTTGTATTTGTAGAGAAACGGTATGAGTTAATGAATTAATCAAAATGTCTTCTAGTGATATTGTTGTATCTGTAGAGAAACGGTATGAGTTAATGAATTAATCAAAATGTCTTCTAGTGATATTGTTGTATCTGTAGAGAAACGGTATGAGTTAATGAATTAATCAAAATGTCTTCTAGTGATATTGTTGTATCTGTAGAGAAACGGTATGAGTTAATGAATTAATCAAAATGTCTTTAACGATATTAATATATCGGCAGAAATGGAATGAGCTAATGAATTAATAAAAAATATCTTCTAGTGATATTGTTGTATCTGTAGAGAAACGGTATGAGTTAATGAATTAATCAAAATGTCTTCTAGTGATATTGTTGAATCTGTAGAGAACGGTATGAGTTAATGAATTAATCAAAATGTCTTTTAACGATATTAATATATCGCAGGAATGGAATGAGCTAATGAATTAATAAAAATATCTTCTAGTGATATTGTTGTATCTGTAGAGAAACGGTATGAGTTAATGAATTAATCAAAATGTCTTCTAGTGATATTGTTGTATCTGTAGAGAAACGGTATGAGTTAATGAATTAATCAAATTGTCTTCTAGTGATATTGTTGTATCTGTAGAGAAACGGTATGAGTTAATGAATTAATCAAATGTCTTCTAGTGATATTGTTGTATCTGTAGAAAACGGTATGAGTTAATGAATTAATCAAAATGTCTTTAACGATATTAATATATCGCAGGAAATGGAATGAGCTAATGAATTAATAAAATATCTTCTAGTGATATTGTTTATCTGTAGAGAAACGTGTGAGTAATGAATTAATCAAAATGTCTTCTAGTGATATTGTTGAATCTGTAGAGAAACGTGATATGAGTTAATGAATTAATCAAAATGTCTTAACGATATTAATATTCGCAGGAAATAATGACAAAACTAATGAATTAATTAAAAAAAATATGTCTTCTAGTGATATTGTTGTATCTGTAGAGAAACGGTATGAGTTAATGAATTAATCAAAATGTCTTCTAGTGATATTGTTGTATCTGTAGAGAAACGGTATGAGTTAATGAATTAATCAAAATGTCTTCTAGTGATTGTTGTATCTGTAGAGAACGGTATGAGTTAATGAATTAATCAAATTGTCTTCTAGCGATATTGTTGTATCTGTAGAGAAACGGTATGAGTTAATGAATTAATCAAAATGTCTTCTAGTGATATTGTTGTATCTGTAGAGAAACGGTATGAGTTAATGAATTAATCAAAATGTCTTTTAACGATATTAATATATCGCAGGAAATGGAATGAGCTAATGAATTAATCAAAATATCTTCTAGTGATATTGTTGTATCTGTAGAGAAACGGTGTGAGTTAATGAATTAATAAAAATGTTTCTAGTGATATTGTTGTATCTGTAGAGAAACGGTGAGTTAATGAATTAATCAAAATGTCTTCTAGTGATATTATTTGTATCTGTAGAGAAACGGTATGAGTTAATGATTAATCAAATTGTCTTCTAGTGATATTGTTGTTCTGTAGAGAAACGGTATGAGTTAATGAATTAATCAAAATGTCTTCTAGTGATATTGTTGTATCTGTAGAGAAACGGTATGAGTTAATGAATTAATCAAAATGTCTTCTAGTGATATTGTTGTATCTGTAGAGAAACGGTATGAGTTAATGAATTAATCAAAATGTCTTTTAACGATATTAATATATCGGCAGGAATGGAATGAGCTAATGAATTAATAAAAATATCTTCTAGTGATATTGTTGTATCTGTAGAGAAACGGTATGAGTTAATGAATTAATCAAAATGTCTTCTAGTGATATTGTTGTATCTGTAGAGAAACGGTATGAGTTAATGAATTAATCAAAATGTCTTTTAACGATATTAATATATCGGCAGGAAATGAATGAGCTAATGAATTAATAAAAATATCTTCTAGTGATATTGTTGTATCTGTAGAGAAACGGTATGAGTTAATGAAATAATAAAAATGTCTTCTAGTGATATTGTTGTATCTGTAGAGAAACGGTATGAGTTAATGAATTAATCAAAATGTCTTTTAACGATATTAATATTGTAGGAAATGGAATGAGCTAATGAATTAATAAAATTCTTCTAGTGATATTGTTGTATCTGTAGAGAAACGGTATGAGTTAATGAATTAATCAAAATGTCTTCTAGTGATATTGTTGTATCTGTAGAGAAACGGTATGAGTTAATGAATTAATCAAAATGTCTTCTAGTGATATTGTTGTATCTGTAGAGAACGGTATGAGTTAATGAATTAATCAAAATGTCTTCTAGTGATATTGTTGTATCTGTAGAGAAACGGTATGAGTTAATGAATTAATCAAAATGTCTTTTAACGATATATTAATATATCGGCAGGAAATGGATGAGCTAATGAATTAATAAAAATATCTTCTAGTGATATTGTTGTATCTGTAGAGAAACGGTATGAGTTAATGAATTAATCAAAATCTTCTAGTGATATTGTTGTATCTGTAGAGAAACGGTATGAGTTAATGAATTAATCAAAATGTTTAGTGATATTGTTGTATCTGTAGAGAAACGGTATGATAATATTAATCAATGTCTTTAACGATATTAATATCGCAGGAAATGGAATGAGCTAATGAATTAATAAAAATATCTTCTGGTGATATTGTTGTATCTGTAGAGAAACGGTATGAGTTAATGAATTAATCAAAATGTCTTCTAGTGATATTGTTGAATCTGTAGAGAAACGGTATGAGTTAATGAATTAATCAAAATGTCTTCTAGTGATATTGTTGTATCTGTAGAGAAACGGTATGAGTTAATGAATTAATCAAAATGTCTTCTAGTGATATTGTTGTATCTGTAGAGAAACGGTATGAGTTAATGAATTAATCAAAATGTCTTCTAGTGATATTGTTGTATCTGTAGAGAGACGGTATGAGTTAATGAATTAATCAAAATGTCTTCTAGTGATATTGTTGTATCTGTAGAGAAACGGTATGAGTTAATGAATTAATCAAATTGTCTTCTAGTGATATTGTTGTATCTGTAGAGAAACGGTATGAGTTAATGAATTAATCAAAATGTCTTCTAGCGATATTGTTGTATCTGTAGAGAAACGGTATGAGTTAATGAATTAATCAAAATGTCTTCTAGTGATATTGTTGTATCTGTAGAGAAACGGTATGAGTTAATGAATTAATCAAAATGTCTTTTAACGATATTATATATCGGCAGAGAATGGAATGAGTAATGAATTAATAAAAATATCTTCTAGTGATATTGTTGTATCTGTAGAGAAACGGTATGAGTTAATGAATTAATCAAAATGTCTTCTAGTGATATTGTTGTATCTGTAGAGAAACGGTATGAGTTAATGAATTAATCAAAATGTCTTTTAACGATATTAATATATCGGCAGGAAATGGAATGAGCTAATGAATTAATAAAATATCTTCTGGTGATATTGTTGTATCTGTAGAGAAACGGTATGAGTTAATGTATTAATCAAATTCTTCTAGTGATATTGTTGTATCTGTAGAGAAACGGTATGAGTTAATGAATTAATCAAAATGTCTTCTAGTGATATTGTTGTATCTGTAGAGAAACGGTATGAGTTAATGATTAATCAAAATGTCTTCTAGTGATATTGTTGTATCTGTAGAGAAACGGTATGAGTTAATGAATTAATCAAAATGTCTTTAAGTGATATTAATATATCGCAGAAAATGGAATGAGCTAATGAATAATAAAAATATCTTCTGGTGATATTGTTGTATCTGTAGAGAAACGGTATGAGTTAATGAATTAATCAAAATGTCTTCTAGTGATATTGTTATCTGTAGAGAAACGGTATGAGTTAATGAATTAATCAAAATGTCTTCTAGTGATATTGTTGTATCTGTAGAGAAACGGTATGAGTTAATGAATTAATCAAAATGTCTTCTAGTGATATTGTTGTATCTGTAGAGAAACGGTATGAGTTAATGAATTAATCAAAATGTCTTCTAGTGATATTGTTGTATCTGTAGAGAAACGGTATGAGTTAATGAATTAATCAAAATGTCTTTTAACGATATTAATATATCGGCAGGAAATGAATGAGCTAATGAATTAATAAAAATATCTTCTGGTGATATTGTTGTATCTGTAGAGAAACGGTATGAGTTAATGAATTAATCAAAATGTCTTCTAGTGATATTGTTGAATCTGTAGAGAAACGGTATGAGTTAATGAATTAATCAAAATGTCTTCTAGTGATATTGTTGTATCTGTAGAGAAACGGTATGAGTTAATGAATTAATCAAAATGTCTTCTAGTGATATTGTTGTATCTGTAGAGAAACGGTATGAGTTAATGAATTAATCAAAATGTCTTCTAGTGATATTGTTGCATCTGTAGAGAACGGTATGAGTTAATGAATTAATCAAAATGTCTTCTAGTGATATTGTTGCATCTGTAGAGAGACGGTATGAGTTAATGAATTAATCAAAATGTCTTCTAGTGATATTGTTGCATCTGTAGAGAAACGGTATGAGTTAATGAATTAATCAAAATGTCTTCTAGTGATATTGTTGTATCTGTAGAGAAACGGTATGAGTTAATGAATTAATCAAAATGTCTTCTAGTGATATTGTTGTATCTGTAGAGAAACGGTATGAGTTAATGAATTAATCAAAATGTCTTTTACGATTAATATATCGTAGAGAAATGGTATGAGTTAATGAATTAATCAAAATGTCTTCTAGTGATATTGTTGTATCTGTAGAGAAACGGTATGAGTTAATGAATTAATCAAAATGTCTTCTAGTGATATTGTTGTATCTGTAGAGAAACGGTATGAGTTAATGAATTAATCAAAATGTCTTTTAACGATATTAATATATCGGCAGGAAATGGAATGAGCTAATGAATTAATAAAATATCTTCTAGTGATATTGTTGTATCTGTAGAGAAACGGTATGAGTTAATGAATTAATCAAAATGTCTTCTAGTGATATTGTTGTATCTGTAGAGAAACGGTATGAGTTAATGAATTAATCAAAATGTCTTTTAACGATATTAATATATCGGCAGGAAATGGAATGAGCTAATGAATTAATAAAAATATCTTCTGGTGATATTGGTATCTGTAGAGAAACGGTATGAGTTAATGAATTAATCAAAATGTCTTCTAGTGATATTGTTGTATCTGTAGAGAAACGGTATGAGTTAATGAATTAATCAAAATGTCTTTTAACGATATTAATATATCGGAGGAAATGAATGAGCTAATGAATTAATAAAATATCTTCTAGTGATATTGTTGTATCTGTAGAGAAACGGTATGAGTTAATGAATTAATCAAAATGTCTTCTAGTGATATTGTTGTATCTGTAGAGAAACGGTATGAGTTAATGAATTAATCAAAATGTCTTTAACGATATTAATATATCGGCAGAAATGGAATGAGCTAATGAATTAATAAAATATCTTCTAGTGATATTGTTGTATCTGTAGAGAAACGGTATGAGTTAATGAATTAATCAAAATGTCTTCTAGTGATATTGTTGTATCTGTAGAGAAACGGTATGAGTTAATGAATTAATCAAAATGTCTTTTACGATATTAATATATCGGCAGGAAATGGAATGAGCTAATGAATTAATCAAAATATCTTCTAGTGATATTTGTATCTGTAGAGAAACGGTGTGAGTTAATGAATTAATCAAAATGTCTTCTAGTGATATTGTTGTATCTGTAGAGAAACGGTATGAGTTAATGAATTAATCAAAATGTCTTTTAACATATTAATATATCGGCAGGAAATGGAATGAGCTAATGAATTAATAAAAATATCTTCTAGTGATATTGTTGTATCTGTAGAGAAACGGTATGAGTTAATGAATTAATCAAAATGTCTTCTAGTGATATTGTTGTATCTGTAGAGAAACGGTATGAGTTAATGAATTAATCAAAATGTCTTCTAACGATATTAAATATCGGCAGAAAATGGAATGAGTTAATGAATTATAAAAAATATCTTCTAGTGATATTGTTGTATCTGTAGAGAAACGGTATGAGTTAATGAATTAATCAAAATGTCTTCTAGTGATATTGTTGTATCTGTAGAGAAACGGTATGAGTTAATGAATTAATCAAAATGTCTTCTAGTGATATTGTTGTATCTGTAGAGAAACGGTATGAGTTAATGGATTAATCAAAATGTCTTCTAGTGATATTGTTGTATCTGTAGAGAAACGGTATGAGTTAATGAATTAATCAAAATGTCTTTTAACGATATTAATATATCGGTAGGAAAGAATGAGTTAATGAATTAATAAATATTCTTCTAGTGATATTGTTGTATCTGTAGAGAAACGGTATGAGTTAATGAATTAATCAAAATGTCTTCTAGTGATATTGTTGTATCTGTAGAGAAACGGTATGAGTTAATGAATTAATCAAAATGTCTTTTAACGATATTAATATATCGGCAGGAAATGGAATGAGCTAATGAATTAATAAAAAATCTTCTGGTGATATTGTTGTATCTGTAGAGAAACGGTATGAGTTAATGAATTAATCAAAATGTCTTCTAGTGATATTGTTGTATCTGTAGAGAAACGGTATGAGTTAATGAATTAATCAAAATGTCTTCTAGTGATATTGTTGAATCTGTAGAGAAACGGTATGAGTTAATGAATTAATCAAAATGTCTTTTAACATATTAATATATCGGAGAAATGGAATGAGTTAATGAATTAATCAAAATGTCTTCTAGTGATATTGTTGTATCTGTAGAGAAACGGTATGAGTTAATGAATTAATCAAAATGTCTTCTAGTGATATTGTTGTATCTGTAGAGAAACGGTATGAGTTAATGAATTAATCAAAATGTCTTCTAGTGATATTGTTGTATCTGTAGAGAAACGGTATGAGTTAATGAATTAATCAAAATGTCTTCTAGTGATATTGTTGTATCTGTAGAGAAACGGTATGAGTTAATGAATTAATCAAAATGTCTTTTAGTGATATTAATATTCGGCAGAAATGGTATGAGTTAATGAATTAATAAAAATCTTCTAGTGATATTGTTGTATCTGTAGAGAAACGGTATGAGTTAATGAATTAATCAAAATGTCTTCTAGTGATATTGTTGTATCTGTAGAGAAACGGTATGAGTTAATGAATTAATCAAAATGTCTTCTAGTGATATTGTTGTATCTGTAGAGAAACGGTATGAGTTAATGAATTAATCAAAATGTCTTCTAGTGATATTGTTGTATCTGTAGAGAAACGGTATGAGTTAATGAATTAATCAAAATGTCTTCTAGTGATATTGTTGTATCTGTAGAGAAACGGTATGAGTTAATGAATTAATCAAAATGTCTTTTAACGATATTAATATATCTGCGAGAAATGGAATGAGTTAATGAATTAATAAAAATGTCTTCTAGTGATATTGTTGTATCTGTAGAGAAACGGTATGAGTTAATGAATTATAAAAATGTCTTCTAGTGATATGTTGTATCTGTAGAGAAACGGTATGAGTTAATGAATTAATCAAAATGTCTTCTAGTGATATTGTTGTATCTGTAGAGAAACGGTATGAGTTAATGAATTAATCAAAATGTCTTCTAGTGATATTGTTGTATCTGTAGAGAAACGGTATGAGTTAATGAATTAATCAAAATGTCTTCTAGTGATATTGTTGTATCTGTAGAGAAACGGTATGAGTTAATGAATTAATCAAAATGTCTTCTAGTGATATTGTTGTATCTGTAGAGAAACGGTATGAGTTAATGAATTAATCAAAATGTCTTTTAACGATATTAATATATCGGCAGGAATGAATGAGCTAATGAATTAATAAAATATCTTCTAGTGATATTGTTGTATCTGTAGAGAAACGGTATGAGTTAATGAATTAATCAAAATGTCTTCTAGTGATATTGTTGTATCTGTAGAGAAACGGTATGAGTTAATGAATTAATCAAAATTTTAACGATATTAATAATCGGCAGAAATGGAATGAGCTAATGAATTAATCAAAAATATCTTCTAGTGATATTGTTGTATCTGTAGAGAAACGGTATGAGTTAATGAATTAATCAAAATGTCTTCTAGTGATATTGTTGTATCTGTAGAGAAACGGTATGAGTTAATGAATTAATCAAAATGTCTTTAACGATATAATATATCGGCAGGAAATGGAATGAGCTAATGAATTAATAAAAATTTCTTCTGGTGATATTGTTGTATCTGTAGAGAAACGGTATGAGTTAATGTATTAATCAAATTGTCTTCTAGATATTGTTGTATCTGTAGAGAAACGGTATGAGTTAATGAATTAATCAAAATGTCTTCTAGTGATATTGTTGTATCTGTAGAGAAACGGTATGAGTAATGGATTAATCAAAATGTCTTCTAGTGATATTGTTGCATCTGTAGAAACGGTATGAGTTAATGAATTAATCAAAATGTCTTTTAACGATATTAATATATCGCAGAAATGGAATGAGCTAATGAATTAATAAAAATGTCTTCTAGTGATATTGTTGTATCTGTAGAGAAACGGTATGAGTTAATGAATTAATCAAAATGTCTTCTAGTGATATTGTTGTATCTGTAGAGAAACGGTATGAGTTAATGAATTAATCAAAATGTCTTCTAGTGATATTGTTGCATCTGTAGAGAGACGGTATGAGTTAATGAATTAATCAAAATGTCTTCTAGTGATATTGTTGTATCTGTAGAGAAACGGTATGAGTTAATGAATTAATCAAAATGTCTTCTAACGATATTAATATATCGGTAGAGAAATGGAATGAGCTAATGAATTAATAAAATGTCTTCTAGTGATATTGTTGTATCTGTAGAGAACGGTATGAGTTAATGAATTAATCAAAATGTCTTCTAGTGATATTGTTGAATCTGTAGAGAAACGGTATGAGTTAATGAATTAATCAAAATGTCTTCTAGTGATATTGTTGCATCTGTAGAGAAACGGTATGAGTTAATGAATTAATCAAAATGTCTTCTAGTGATATTGTTGCATCTGTAGAAACGGTATGAGTTAATGAATTAATCAAAATGTCTTCTAGTGATATTGTTGCATCTGTAGAGAACGGTATGAGTTAATGAATTAATCAAAATGTCTTCTAGTGATATTGTTGTATCTGTAGAGAAACGGTATGAGTTAATGAATTAATCAAAATGTCTTCTAGTGATATTGTTGCATCTGTAGAGAGACGGTATGAGTTAATGAATTAATCAAAATGTCTTCTAGTGATATTGTTGCATCTGTAGAGAGACGGTATGAGTTAATGAATTAATCAAATTGTCTTCTAGTGATATTGTTGTATCTGTAGAGAAACGGTATGAGTTAATGAATTAATCAAAATGTCTTCTAGTGATATTGTTGTATCTGTAGAGAACGGTATGAGTTAATGAATTAATCAAAATGTCTTTTAACGATATTATATATCGGTAGGAAATGGAATGAGCTAATGAATTAATAAAATATCTTCTAGTGATATTGTTGTATCTGTAGAGAAACGGTATGAGTTAATGAATTAATCAAAATGTCTTCTAGTGATATTGTTGTATCTGTAGAGAAACGGTATGAGTTAATGAATTAATCAAAATGTCTTCTAGTGATATTGTTGTATCTGTAGAGAGACGGTATGAGTTAATGAATTAATCAAAATGTCTTCTAGTGATATTGTTGTATCTGTAGAGAAACGGTATGAGTTAATGAATTAATCAAAATGTCTTCTAGTGATATTGTTGTATCTGTAGAGAGACGGTATGAGTTAATGAATTAATCAAAATGTCTTCTAGTGATATTGTTGTATCTGTAGAGAAACGGTATGAGTTAATGAATTAATCAAAATGTCTTCTAGTGATATTGTTGTATCTGTAGAGAAACGGTATGAGTTAATGAATTAATCAAAATGTCTTCTAGTGATATTGTTGTATCTGTAGAGAAACGGTATGAGTTAATGAATTAATCAAAATGTCTTTACGATATTAATATATCGGCAGGAATGGAATGAGCTAATGAATTAATAAAATGTCTTCTAGTGATATTGTTGTATCTGTAGAGAAACGGTATGAGTTAATGAATTAATCAAAATGTCTTCTAGTGATATTGTTGTATCTGTAGAGAAACGGTATGAGTTAATGAATTAATCAAAATGTCTTTTAACGATATTAATATATCGGCAGGAAATGGAATGAGCTAATGAATTAATAAATATCTTCTAGTGATATTGTTGTATCTGTAGAGAAACGGTATGAGTTAATGTATTAATCAAATTGTCTTCTAGTGATATTGTTGTATCTGTAGAGAAACGGTATGAGTTAATGAATTAATCAAAATGTCTTCTAGTGATATTGTTGTATCTGTAGAGAAACGGTATGAGTTAATGGATTAATCAAAATGTCTTCTAGTGATATTGTTGTATCTGTAGAGAAACGGTATGAGTTAATGAATTAATCAAAATGTCTTTTAACGATATTAATATATCGGCAGGAAATGGAATGAGTTAATGAATTAATAAAAATATCTTCTAGTGATATTGTTGTATCTGTAGAGAAACGGTATGAGTTAATGAATTAATCAAAATGTCTTCTAGTGATATTGTTGTATCTGTAGAGAAACGGTATGAGTTAATGAATTAATCAAAATGTCTTCTAGTGATATTGTTGTATCTGTAGAGAACGGTATGAGTTAATGAATTAATCAAATGTCTTCTAGTGATATTGTTGTATCTGTAGAGAAACGGTATGAGTTAATGAATTAATCAAAATGTCTTCTAGTGATATTGTTGTATCTGTAGAGAAACGGTATGAGTTAATGAATTAATCAAAATGTCTTTTAACGATATTAATATATCGGCAGGAAATGGAATGAGCTAATGAATTAATAAAAATATCTTCTAGTGATATTGTTGTATCTGTAGAGAAACGGTATGAGTTAATGAATTAATCAAAATGTCTTCTAGTGATATTGTTGAATCTGTAGAGAAACGGTATGAGTTAATGAATTAATCAAAATGTCTTCTAGTGATATTGTTGCATCTGTAGAGAGACGGTATGAGTTAATGAATTAATCAAAATGTCTTCTAGTGATATTGTTGCATCTGTAGAGAGACGGTATGAGTTAATGAATTAATCAAAATGTCTTCTAGTGATATTGTTGCATCTGTAGAGAGACGGTATGAGTTAATGAATTAATCAAAATGTCTTCTAGTGATATTGTTGCATCTGTAGAGAGACGGTATGAGTTAATGAATTAATCAAAATGTCTTCTAGTGATATTGTTGCATCTGTAGAGAGACGGTATGAGTTAATGAATTAATCAAATTGTCTTCTAGTGATATTGTTGTATCTGTAGAGAAACGGTATGAGTTAATGAATTAATCAAAATGTCTTCTAGTGATATTGTTGTATCTGTAGAGAAACGGTATGAGTTAATGAATTAATCAAAATGTCTTTAACGATATTGTATATATCGGCAGGAATGAATGAGTTAATGAATTAATAAAAATATCTTCTAGTGATATTGTTGTATCTGTAGAGAAACGGTATGAGTTAATGAATTAATCAAAATGTCTTCTAGTGATATTGTTGTATCTGTAGAGAAACGGTATGAGTTAATGAATTAATCAAAATGTCTTTTAACGATATTAATATATCGGCAGGAAATGGAATGAGCTAATGAATTAATAAAAATATCTTCTGGTGATATTGTTGTATCTGTAGAGAAACGGTATGAGTTAATGAATTAATCAAAATGTCTTCTAGTGATATTGTTGTATCTGTAGAGAAACGGTATGAGTTAATGAATTAATCAAATGTCTTTTAACGATATTAATATATCGGAGAAATGGAATGAGCTAATGAATTAATAAAAATATCTTCTAGTGATATTGTTGTATCTGTAGAGAAACGGTGTGAGTTAATGAATTAATCAAAATGTCTTCTAGTGATATTGTTGTATCTGTAGAGAAACGGTATGAGTTAATGAATTAATCAAAATGTCTTTTAACGATATTAATATATCGGCAGGAAATGGAATGAGCTAATGAATTAATAAAAATTCTGGTGATATTGTTGTATCTGTAGAGAAACGGTATGAGTTAATGAATTAATCAAAATGTCTTCTAGTGATATTGTTGATCTGTAGAGAAACGGTATGAGTTAATGAATTAATCAAAATGTCTTTTAACGATATTAATATATCGGCAGGAAATGGAATGAGTAATGAATTAATCAAAATCTTCTAGTGATATTGTTGTATCTGTGAGAAACGGTATGAGTTAATGAATTAATCAAAATGTCTTCTAGTGATATTGTTGTATCTGTAGAGAAACGGTATGAGTTAATGAATTAATCAAAATGTCTTTTAACGATATTAATATATCTGTAGAGAAATGGTATGAGTTAATGAATTAATAAAAATATCTTCTAGTGATATTGTTGTATCTGTAGAGAAACGGTATGAGTTAATGTATTAATCAAATTGTCTTCTAGTGATATTGTTGTATCTGTAGAGAAACGGTATGAGTTAATGAATTAATCAAAATGTCTTCTAGTGATATTGTTGTATCTGTAGAGAAACGGTATGAGTTAATGGATTAATCAAAATGTCTTCTAGTGATATTGTTGTATCTGTAGAGAAACGGTATGAGTTAATGAATTAATCAAAATGTCTTTTAACGATATTAATATATCGGCAGGAAATGGAATGAGCTAATGAATTAATAAAAATATCTTCTAGTGATATTGTTGTATCTGTAGAGAAACGGTATGAGTTAATGAATTAATCAAAATGTCTTCTAGTGATATTGTTGTATCTGTAGAGAAACGGTATGAGTTAATGAATTAATCAAAATGTCTTTTAACGATATAATATATCGGCAGGAAATGGATGAGCTAATGAATTAATAAAAATGTCTTCTGGTGATATTGTTGTATCTGTAGAGAAACGGTATGAGTTAATGAATTAATCAAAATGTCTTCTAGTGATATTGTTGAATCTGTAGAGAAACGGTATGAGTTAATGAATTAATCAAAATGTCTTCTAGTGATATTGTTGCATCTGTAGAGAGGTATGAGTTAATGAATTAATCAAAATGTCTTCTAGTGATATTGTTGCATCTGTAGAGAGACGGTATGAGTTAATGAATTAATCAAAATGTCTTCTAGTGATATTGTTGCATCTGTAGAGAGACGGTATGAGTTAATGAATTAATCAAAATGTCTTCTAGTGATTGTTGATCTGTAGAGAGACGGTATGAGTTAATGAATTAATCAAAATGTCTTCTAGTGATATTGTTGCATCTGTAGAGAGACGGTATGAGTTAATGAATTAATCAAAATGTCTTCTAGTGATATTGTTGTATCTGTAGAGAAACGGATAATGTTGAGAGCGTTAAGCACAATTCATGGATGTATGATACTCAGACAGTTATTCACAATTTATGGATGTGTAATGTTGAGAGCGTTAAGCACAATCATGGATGTATGATACTCAGACAGTTATTCACAATTCATGATGTATGATACTCAGACAGTATTCACAATATGTTAAATGATGTATAATGTATGATGAGCTGAGTTAAGCACAATCATGTGTATGATACTCAGACAGTTATCACAATGTTTATATGAGATGTATATAGAATGTTGAGAGCGTTAAGCACAATTCATGGTGTATGATACTCAGACAGTTATTCACATTTTATGGATGTATAATGAGAGAGCGTTTAAGCACAATTCATGATGTATGATACTCAGACAGTTATTCACAATTTATGGATGTATAATGTTGAGAGCGTTAAGCACAATTCATGGATGTATGATACTCAGACAGTTATTCACAATTTTGGATGTATATGTGAGAGCGTTAAGCACAATTCATGGATGTATGATACTCAGACAGTTATTCACAATTAGGATGTATAATGTTGAGAGCGTTAAGCAAATTCATGGATGTATGATACTCAGACAGTTATTCACAATTATGGATGTATATGTTGAGAGCGTTAAGCACAATTCATGGATGTATGATACTCAGACATTATTCACAATTTATGGATGTATAATGTTGAGAGCGTTAAGCACAATTCATGATGTATGATACTCAGACAGTTATTCACAATTCATGGATGTATGATTATCAGACAGTATTTCACAATTTATGGAGTATAATGTTGAGAGCGTTAAGCAACAATTCATGGATGTATGATACTCAGACAGTTATTCACAATTTATGGATGTATAATGTTGAGAGCGTTAAGCACAATTCATGGATGTATGATACTCAGACAGTTATTCACAATTATGGATGTATAATTGTGAGAGCGTTAAGCACAATTCATGGATGTATGATACTAGACAGTTATTCACAATTTATGGATGTATAATGTTGAGAGCGTTAAGCACAATTCATGGATGTATGATACTCAGACAGTTATTCACAATTTATGATGTATAATGTTGAGAGCGTTAAGCACAATTCATGGATGTATGATACTCAGACAGTTATTCACAATTTTGGATGTATAATGTTGAGGCGTTAAGCACAATTCATGGAGTTATGATACTCAGACAGTTATTCACATTTATGGATGTATAATGTTGAGAGCGTTAAGCACAATTCATGGATGTATGATACTCAGACAGTTATTCACAATTTATGGATGTATAATGTTGAGAGCGTTAAGCACAATTCATGGATGTATGATACTCAGACAGTTTTCACAATTTATGATGTATGATACTGTAGACAGTAGTTATCACAATTTATGGATGTATAATTTGTAGCGTAAGCACAATTCATGGATGTATGATACTCAGACAGTTATTCACAATTTATGGATGTATAATGTGAGAGCGTTAAGCACAATTCATGGATGTATGATACTCAGACAGTTATTCACAATTTTATGGATGTATAATGTTGAGAGCGTTAAGCACAATTCATGGATGTATGATACTCAGACAGTTATTCACAATTTATGGATGTTAATGTTGAGAGCGTTAAGCACAATTCATGGATGTATGATACTCAGACAGTTATTCACAATTTAGATGTATAATGTTGAGAGCGTTAAGCACAATTCATGGTGTATGATACTCAGACAGTTATCACAATTTTATGGATGTTAAATCTGAGAGCGTTAAGCACAATTCATGGATGTCCATGATACTCAGACAGTTATTCACAATTTATGGATGTATAATGTTGAGAGCGTTAAGCACAATTCATGGATGTATGATACTCAGACAGTTATTCACAATTTATGGATGTATAATGTGAGAGCGTTAGCACAATTCATGGATGTATGATACTCAGACATTATTCACAATTTATGGATGTATAATGTTGAGAGCGTTAAGCACAATTCATGGATGTATGATACTCAGACAGTTATTCACAATTATGGATGTATAATGTTGAGAGCGTTAAGCACAATTCATGGATGTATGATACTCAGACAGTTATTCACAATTTATGGATGTATAATGTTGAGAGCGTTAAGCACAATTCATGGATGTATGATACTCAGACAGTTATTCACAATTTATGGATGTATAAGTTGAGAGCGTTAAGCACAATTCATGGATGTATGATACTCAGACAGTTATTCACAATTTATGGATGTATAATGTTGAAGCGTTAAGCACAATTCATGGATGTATGATACTCAGACAGTTATTCACAATTATGGATGTATAATGTTGAGAGCGTTAAGCACAATTCATGGATGTATGATACTCAGACAGTTATTCACAATTATGGATGTATAATGTTGAGAGCGTTAAGCACAATCATGGATGTATGATACTCAGACAGTTATTCACAAATTATGGATGTATAATTGGAGAGCGTTAAGCACAATTCATGGATGTATGATACTCAGACAGTTATTCACAATTTATGGATGTATAATGTTGAGAGCGTTAAGCACAATTCATGGATGTATGATACTCAGACAGTTATTCACAATTTATGGATGTATAATGTTGAGAGCGTTAAGCACAATTCATGGGATGATACTCAGACAGTTATTCACAATTTATGGATGTATAATGTTGAGAGCGTTAAGCACAATTCATGGATGTATGATACTCAGACAGTTATTCACAATTTATGGATGTATAATGTTGAGAGCGTTAAGCACAATTCATGGATGTATGATACTCAGACAGTTATTCACAATTTATGGATGTATAATGTTGAGAGCGTTAAGCACAATTCATGGATGTATGATACTCAGACAGTTATTCACAATTTATGGATGTATAATGTTGAGAGCGTTAAGCACAATTCATGGATGTATGATACTCAGACAGTTATTCACAATTTATGGATGTATATGTTGAGAGCGTTAAGCACAATTCATGGATGTATGATACTCAGACAGGTTATTCACAATTTATGGATGTATAATGTTGAGAGCGTTAAGCACAATTCATGGATGTATGATACTCAGACAGTTATCACAATTTATGGATGTATAATGTTGAGAGCGTTAAGCACAATTCATGGATGTATGATACTCAGACAGTTATTCACAATTTATGGATGTATAATGTGAGAGCGTTAGCACAATTCATGGATGTATGATACTCAGACAGTTATTCACAATTTATGGATGTATAATGTTGAGAGCGTTAAGCACAATTCATGGATGTATGATACTCAGACAGTTATTCACAATTTATGGATGTATAATGTTGAGAGCTTAAGCAATTCATGATGTATGATACTCAGACAGTTATTCACAATTTATGGATGTATAATGTTGAGAGCGTTAAGCACAATTCATGGATGTATGATACTCAGACAGTTATCACAATTTATGGATGTATAATGTTGAGAGCGTTAAGCACAATTCATGGATGTATGATACTCAGACAGTTATTCACAATTATGGATGTGTATAATGTTGAGAGCGTTAAGCACAATTCATGGATGTATGATACTCAGACAGTTATTCACAATTTATGGATGTATAATGTTGAGAGCGTTAAGCACAATTCATGATGTATTGATACTCAGACAGTTATTCACAATTTATGGATGTATAATGTTGAGAGCGTTAAGCACAATTCATGGATGTATGATACTCAGACAGTTATTCACAATTTATGGATGTATAATGTTGAGACGTTGCACTCATGGATGTATGATACTCAGCATATTCACAATTTATGGATGTATATGTAGAGCGTTAAGCAATTGGATGTATGATACTCAGAGTTTACAATTTATGGATGTATAATGTTGAGAGCGTTAAGCACAATTATGGATGTATGATACTCAGACAGTTCACTTATGGTAGAATATAATGTTGAGAGCGTTAAGCACAATTCATGGATGTATGATACTCAGACAGTTATTCACAATTATGGATGTATAATGTTGAGAGCGTTAAGCACAATTCATGGATGTATGATACTCAGACAGTTATTCACAATTTATGATGTATAATGTGAGAGCGTTAAGCACAATTCATGGATGTATGATACTCAGACAGTTATTCACAATTTATGGATGTATAATGTTGAGCGTTAAGCACAATTCATGGATGTATGATACTCAGACAGTTATTCACAATTTATGGATGTATAATGTTGAGAGCGTTAAGCACAATTCATGGATGTATGATACTCAGACAGTTATTCACAATTTATGGATGTATATGTTGAGAGCGTTAAGCACAATTCATGGATGTATGATACTCAGACAGTTATTCACAATTTATGGATGTATAATACTCAGACAGTTAATCACAATTTATGGATGTATAATGTTGAGAGCGTTAAGCACAATTCATGGATGTATGATACTCAGACAGTTATTCACAATTTATGGATGTATAATGTTGAGAGCGTTAAGCACAATTCATGGATGTATGATACTCAGACAGTTATTCACATTTATGGATGTATAATGTTGAGAGCGTTAAGCACAATTCATGGATGTATGATACTCAGACAGTTATTCACAATTTATGGATGTATAATGTTGAGAGCGTAAGCACAATTCATGGATGTATGATACTCAGACAGTTATTCACAAATTATGGATGTATGATACTCAGACAGTTATCACAATTTATGGATGTATAATGTGAGAGCGTTAAGCACAATTCATGGATGTATGATACTCAGACAGTTATTCACAATTTATGGATGTATAATGTTGAGAGCGTTAAGCACAATTCATGGATGTATGATACTCAGACAGTTATTCACAATTTATGGATGTATAATGTTGAGAGCGTTAAGCACAATTCATGGATGTATGATACTCAGACAGTTATTCACAATTTATGGATGTATAATGTTGAGAGCGTTAAGCACAATTCATGGATGTATGATACTCACAGTTATTCACAATTTATGGATGTATGATACTCAGACAGTTATTCACAATTTATGGATGTATAATGTTGAGAGCGTTAAGCACAATTCATGGATGTATGATACTCAGACAGTTATTCACAATTTATGGATGTATAATTTGAGAGCGTTAAGCACAATTCATGGATGTATGATACTCAGACAGTTATTCACAATTATGGATGTATTAATGTTGAGAGCGTTAAGCACAATTCATGGATGTATGATACTCAGACAGTTAATCACAATTTATGGATGTATAATGTTGAGAGCGTTAAGCACAATTCATGGATGTATGATACTCAGACAGTTATTCACAATTTATGGATGTATGATACTCAGACAGTTATTCACAATTTATGGATGTATAATTGAGAGCGTTAAGCACAATTCATGGATGTATGATACTCAGACAGTTATTCACAATTTATGGATGTATATGATACTCAGACAGTTATTCACAATTTATGGATGTATAATGTTGAGAGCGTTAAGCACAATTCATGGATGTATGATACTCAGACAGTTATTCACAATTATGGATGTATAATGTTAGAGCGTTAAGCACAATTCATGGATGTATGATACTCAGACAGTTATTCACAATTTATGGATGTATAATGTTGAGAGCGTTAAGCACAATTCATGGATGTATGATACTCAGACAGTTATTCACAATTTATGGATGTATAATGTTGAGAGCGTTAAGCACAATTCATGGATGTATGATACTCAGACAGTTATTCACAATTTATGGATGTATGATACTCAGACAGTTATTCACAATTTATGGATGTATAATGTTGAGAGCGTTAAGCACAATTCATGGATGTATGATACTCAGACAGTTATTCACAATTTATGGATGTATAATGTTGAGAGCGTTAAGCACAATTCATGGATGTATGATACTCAGACAGTTATTCACAATTTATGGATGTATAATGTTGAGAGCGTTAGCACAATTCATGGATGTATATACTCAGACAGTTATTCACAATTATGGATGTATGATACTCAGAGCGTTATTCACAATTTATGGATGTATGATACTCAGACAGTTATTCACAATTTATGGATGTATAATGTTGAGAGCGTTAAGCACAATTCATGGATGTATGATACTCAGACAGTTATTCACAATTTATGGATGTATAATGTTGAGAGCGTTAAGCACAATTCATGGATGTATGATACTCAGACAGTTATTCACAATTTATGGATGTATAATGCTGAGAGCGTTAAGCACAATTCATGGATGTATGATACTCAGACAGTTATTCACAATTTATGGATGTATAATGTTGAGAGCGTTAGCACAATTCATGGATGTATGATACTCAGACAGTTATTCACAATTTATGGATGTATAATGTTGAGAGCGTTAAGCACAATTCATGGATGTATGATACTCAGACAGTTATTCACAATTTATGGATGGTATGTTGAGAGCGTTAAGCACAATTCATGGATGTATGATACTCAGACAGTTATTCACAATTTATGGATGTATGATACTCAGACAGTTATTCACAATTTATGGATGTATGATACTGAGAGCGTTATTCACAATTATGGATGTATGATACTCAGACAGTTATTCACAATTTATGGATGTATGATACTCAGACAGTTATTCACAATTTATGGATGTATAATGTTGAGAGCGTTAAGCACAATTCATGGATGTATGATACTCAGACAGTTATTCACAATTTATGGATGTATAATGTTGAGAGCGTTAAGCACAATTCATGGATGTATGATACTCAGACAGTTATTCACAATTTATGGATGTATAATGTTGAGAGCGTTAAGCACAATTCATGGATGTATGATACTCAGACAGTTATTCACAATTTATGGATGTATAATGTTGAGAGCTGATCTTGGATATGATACTCAGACAGTTATTCACAATTTATGGATGTATAATGTTGAGAGCGTTAAGCACAATTCATGGATGTATGATACTCAGACAGTTATTCACAATTTATGGATGTATTAAGTTGAGAGCGTTAAGCACAATTCATGGATGTATGATACTCAGACAGTTATTCACAATTTATGGATGTATGATACTCAGACAGTTATTCACAATTTATGGATGTATAATGTTGAGAGCGTTAAGCACAATTCATGGATGTATGATACTCAGACAGTTATCACAATTTATGGATGTATGATACTCAGACAGTTTCACAATTTATGGATGTATAATGTTGAGAGCGTTAACACAATTCATGGATGTATGATACTCAGACAGTTATTCACAATTTATGGATGTATAATGTTGAGAGCGTTAAGCACAATTCATGGATGTATGATACTCAGACAGTTATTCACAATATGGATGTATAATGTGAGAGCGTTAAGCAATTCATGGATGTATGATACTCAGACAGTTATTCACAATTTATGGATGTATAATGTGAGAGCGTTAAGCACAATTCATGGATGTATGATACTCAGACAGTTATTCACAATTTATGGATGTATAATGTTGAGAGCGTTAAGCACAATTCATGGATGTATGATACTACAGTTATTCACAATTATGGATGTATAATGTTGAGAGCGTTAAGCACAATTCATGGATGTATGATACTCAGACAGTTATTCACAATTTATGGATGTATAATGTTGAGAGCGTTAAGCACAATTCATGATGTATGATACTAGACAGTTATTCACAATTTATGGATGTATAATGTTGAGAGCGTTAAGCACAATTCATGGATGTATGATACTCAGACAGTTATTCACAATTTATGGATGTATAATGTTGAGAGCGTTAAGCACAATTCATGGATGTATGATACTCAGACAGTTATTCACAATTTATGATGTATAATGTTGAGAAGCGTTAAGCACAATTCATGGATGTATGATACTCAGACAGTTAATTCACAATTCATGGATGTATGATACTCAGACAGTTATTCACAATTTATGGATGTATAATGTTGAGAGCGTTAGCACAATTCATGGATGTATGATACTCAGACAGTTATTCACAATTATGGATGTATGATACTCAGACAGTTATATTCACAATTTGGTGTTATTGTGAGCGTTAACAATGCATATATTAGCTCAGACAGTTATTCACAATTCATGGATGTATGATACTCAGACAGTTATTCACAATTTATGGATGTATAATGTTGAGAGCGTTAGCACAATTCATGGATGTATGATACTCAGACAGTTATTCACAATTTGGATGTATATGTTGAGAGCGTTAAGCACAATTCATGGATGTATATACTCGAGACAGTTATTCACAATTTATGGATGTATAATGTTGAGCGTTAAGCACAATTCATGGATGTATGATACTCAGACAGTTATTCACAATTTATGGATGTATAATGTTGAGAGCGTTAAGCACAATTATGGATGTATGATACTCAGACAGTTATTCACAATTATGGATGTATAATGTTGAGAGCGTTAGCACATTCATGGATGTATGATACTCAGTTCACAATTTATGGATATGTTGAGAGCGTTAAGCACAATTCATGGATGTATGATACTCAGACAGTTATTCACAATTTATGGATGTATAATGTGAGACGTTAAGCACAATTCATGGATGTATGATACTCAGACAGTTATTCACAATTTATGGATGTTGAGATTGTTGAGAGCGTTAAGCACAA
>JAAVKF010000030.1:0-41521 GCA_012070555.1 Brugia pahangi | reverse complement strand
ATATCTGTGGAGAAATGGATGAGTTAATGAATTAATAAAAATGACTTACTGATATTGTTATATCTGCAGAGAAATGGTATGAGTTAATGAAGTAATCAAAATGTCTTCTAGTGATATTGTTATATCTGTGGAGAAATGGATGAGTTATTGAATTAATGAAAATGACTTTCTACTGATATTGTTATATCTGTGGAGAAATGGTATGAGTTAATGAATTAATGAAATGACTTCTACTGATATTGTTATATCTGCAGAGAAATGGTATGAGTTAATGAATTAATGAAAATGACTTCTACTGATATTGCTATATCTGTGGAGAAATGGTATGAGTTAATGAATTAATGAAAATGACTTCTACTGATATTGCTATATCTGTGGAGAAATGGTACGAGTTAATGAAGTAATCAAAATGTCTTCTACTGATACATATCTGTGGAGAAATTAATGAGTTAATGAATTAATGAAAATGACTTCTACTGATATTGTTATATCTGCAGAGAAATGGTATGAGTTAATGAACTAATCGAAATTGACTTAGTGATATTTGTTATTCCAGGAGAAATGGTATGAGTTAATGAAATAATAAAATGACTTCTACTGATATTGTTATATCTGTGGAGAAATGGTACGAGTTAATGAAGTAATCAAAATGTCTTCTAGTGATATTGTTATATCTGTAGAGAAATGGATGAGTTAATGAATTAATGAAAATGACTTCTACTGATATTGTTATATCTGTGGAGAAATGGTACGAGTTAATGAAGCAATCAAAATGTCTTCTAGTGATATTGTTATATCTGTGGAGAAATGGATGAGTTAATGAATTAATGAAAATGACTTCTACTGATATTGTTATATCTGCAGAGAAATGGTACGAGTTAATGAATTAATGAAAATGACTTCTACTGATATTGCTATATCTGTGGAGAAATGGTACGAGTTAATGAAGTAATCAAAATGTCTTCTAGTGATATTGCTATATCTGTGGAGAAATGGTACGAAAGCATGAAGCAATCAAAATGTCTTCTAGTGATATTGTTATATCTGTGGAGAAATGGTATGAGTTAATGAATTAATGAAATGACTTCTACTGATATTGTTATATCTGTGGAGAAATGGTATGAGTTAATGAATTAATCAAAGTGACTTCTACTGATATTGTTATATCTGTGGAGAAATGGTATGAGTTAATGAATTAATGAAAATGACTTCTACTGATATTGTTATATCTGCAGAGAAATGGTATGAGTTAATGAATTAATGAAAATGACTTCTACTGATATTGTTATATCTGTGGAGAAATGGTATGAGTTAATGAATTAATGAAAATGACTTCTACTGATATTGTTATATCTGTGGAGAAATGGTATGAGTTAATGAATTAATGAAAATGACTTCTACTGATATTGTTATATCTGCAGAGAAATGGTACGAGTTAATGAAGTAATCAAAATGTCTTCTAGTGATATTGTTATATCTGTGGAGAAATGGATGAGTTATTGAATTAATGAAAATGACTTCTACTGATATTGCTATATCTGTGGAGAAATGGTACGAGTTAATGAAGTAATCAAAATGTCTTCTAGATAATTATATATCTGTGGAGAAATGGACGAGTTAATGAAGCAATCAAAATGTCTTCTAGTGATATTGTTATATCTGTGGAGAAATGGATGAGTTAATGAATTAATGAAAATGACTTCTACTGATATTGTTATATCTGTGGAGAAATGGATGAGTTAATGAATTAATAAAAATGACTTCTACTGATATTGTTATATCTGTGGAGAAATGGTATGAGTTAATGAATTAATCAAAATGTCTTCTAGTGATATCGTTATATCTGTGGAGAAATGGATGAGTTATTGAATTAATGAAAATGACTTCTACTGATATTGCTATATCTGTGGAGAAATGGTATGAGTTAATGAATTAATGAAAATGACTTCTACTGATATTGTTATATCTGTGGAGAAATGGTATGAGTTAATGAATTAATGAAAATGACTTCTACTGATATTGCTATATCTGTGGAGAAATGGTACGAGTTAATGAAGTAATCAAAATGTTCTAGTGATATTGTTATATCTGTGGAGAAATGGATGAGTTAATGAATTAATGAAAATGACTTCTACTGATATTGTTATATCTGGAGAAATGGTACGAGTTAATGAATTAATGAAAATGACTTCTACTGATATTGTTATATCTGTGGGAGAAATGTATGAGTTAATGAATTAATGAAAATGACTTCTACTGATATTGTTATATCTGCAGAGAAATGGTAAATGAGTTAATGAAAAGGAATAAAAATGTCTTCTACTGATATTGCTATATCTGTAGAGAAATGGTATGAGTTATATGAAGTAATCAAAATGACTTCTAGTGATATTGTTATATCTGTGGAGAAATGGATGAGTTAATGAATTAATGAAAATGACTTCTACTGATATTGTTATATCTGCAGAGAAATGGTATGAGTTAATGAAGTAATCAAAATGTCTTCTAGTGATATTGTTATATCTGTGGAGAAATGTATGAGTTAATGAATTAATAAAATGACTTATTGATATTTGTTATATCTGCAGAGAAATGGTATGAGTTAATGAAGTAATCAAAGTGTCTTCTAGTGATATTGTTATATCTGTAGTGAAATGGTATGAGTTAATGAATTAATGAAAATGACTTCTACTGATATTGTTATATCTGCAGAGAAATGGTATGAGTTAATGAACTAATGAAAATGACTTCTAGTGATATTGTTATATCTGTGGAGAAATGGATGAGTTATTGAATTAATGAAAATGACTTCTACTGATATTGTTATATCTGTGGAGAAATGGATGAGTTAATGAATTAATAAAAATGACTTCTACTGATATTGCTATATCTGTGGAGAAATGGATGAGTTAATGAATTAATAAAAATGACTTCTACTGATATTGTTATATCTGCAGAGAAATGGTATGAGTTAATGAATTAATGAAAATGACTTCTACTGATATTGTTATATCTGCAGAGAAATGGTGCAAGTTAATGAAGTAATCAAAATGTCTTCTACTGATATTGTTATATCTGTGGAGAAATGGATGAGTTAATGAATTAATAAAAATGACTTCTACTGATATTGTTATATCTGTGGAGAAATGGTATGAGTTAATGAATTAATGAAAATGACTTCTACTGATATTGTTATATCTGCAGAGAAATGGTTAGTTAATGAATTAATGAAAATGACTTCTACTGATATTGTTATATCTGTGGAGAAATGGTACGAGTTAATGAATTAATCAAAATGACTTCTAGTGATATTTATATCTGTGGAGAAATGGTATGAGTTAATGAATTAATGAAAATGACTTCTACTGATATTGTTATATCTGTGGAGAAATGATATGAGTTAATGAATTAATGAAAATGACTTCTACTGATATTGTTATATCTGTGGAGAAATGGTATGAGTTAATGAAGTAATCAAAATGTTCTAGTGATATTGCTATCTGTGGAGAAATGGATGAGTTAATGAATTAATGAAAATGACTTCTACTGATATTGTTATATCTGCAGAGAAATGGTATGAGTTAATGAATTAATGAAAATGACTTCTACTGATATTGCTATATCTGTGGAGAAATGATATGAGTTAATGAATTAATGAAAATGACTTCTACTGATATTGCTATATCTGTGGAGAAATGGTACGAGTTAATGAATTAATGAAAATGACTTCTACTGATATTGTTATATCTGTGGAGAAATGGATGAGTTAATGAATTAATAAAAATGACTTCTACTGATATTGTTATATCTGCAGAGAAATGGTATGAGTTAATGAATTAATGAAAATGACTTCTACTGATATTGTTATATCTGTGGAGAAATGGTACGAGTTAATGAAGTAATCAAAATGACTTCTACTGATATTGTTATATCTGTGGAGAAATGGATGAGTTAATGAATTAATAAAAATGACTTCTACTGATATTGTTATATCTGCAGAGAAATGGTATGAGTTAATGAATTAATAAAAATGACTTCTACTGATATTGTTATATCTGTGGAGAAATGGTACGAGTTAATGAAGTAATCAAAATGTCTTCTAGTGATATTGTTATATCTGTGGAGAAATGGTATGAGTTAATGAATTAATGAAAATGACTTCTACTGATATTGTTATATCTGCAGAGAAATGGTATGAGTTAATGAAGTAATCAAAGTGTCTTCTAGTGATATTGTTATATCTGTGGAGAAATGGTATGAGTTAATGAATTAATGAAAATGACTTCTACTGATATTGTTATATCTGCAGAGAAATGGTATGAGTTAATGAATTAATGAAAATGACTTCTACTGATATTGTTATATCTGTGGAGAAATGGTATGAGTTAATGAATTAATGAAAATGACTTCTACTGATATTGTTATATCTGTGGAGAAATGGTATGAGTTAATGAATTAATCAAAAATGACTCTAGTGATATTGTTATATCTGTGGAGAAATGGATGAGTTATGAATTAATGAAAATGACTTCTACTGATATTGTTATATCTGTGGAGAAATGGATGAGTTAATGAATTAATAAAAATGACTTCTACTGATATTGTTATATCTGCAGAGAAATGGTGCGAGTTAATGAAGTAATCAAAATGACTTCTAGTGATATTGTTATATCTGTGGAGAAATGGTATGAGTTAATGAATTAATGATAATGACTTCTACTGATATTGTTATATCTGTGGAGAAATGGTATGAGTTAATGAATTAATGAAAATGACTTCTACTGATATGTTATATCTGCAGAGAAATGGATGAGTTAATGAAGTAATCAAAATGTTTCTACTGATATTGTATATCTGTGGAGAAATGTATGAGTTAATGAATTAATAAAAATGACTTCTACTGATATTGCTATATCTGTGGAGAAATGATATGAGTTAATGAATTAATGAAATGACTTCTACTGATATTGTTATATCTGTGGAGAAATGGTATGAGTTAATGAAGTAATCAAAAATGTCTTCTAGTGATATTGTTATATCTGTGGAGAAATGGATGAGTTATTGAATTAATGAAAATGACTTCTACTGATATTGCTATATCTGTGGAGAAATGTACGAGTTAATGAAGTAATCAAAATGTTTCTAGTGATATTGTTATATCTGTGGAGAAATGGATGAGTTAATGAATTAATGAAAATGACTTCTACTGATATTGTTATATCTGTGGAGAAATGGTATGAGTTAATGAATTAATAAAATGACTTCTACTGATATTGTTATATCTGCAGAGAAATGGTATGAGTTAATGAATTAATCAAAATGACTTCTAGTGATATTGTTATATCTGTGGAGAAATGGATGAGTTAATGAATTAATAAAAATGACTTCTACTGATATTGCTATATCTGTGGAGAAATGATATGAGTTAATGAATTAATGAAAATGACTTCTACTGATATTGTTATATCTGCAGAGAAATGGTACGAGTTAATGAAGTAATCAAAATGTTTTCTAGTGATATTGTTATATCTGTGGAGAAATGGTATGAGTTAATGAATTAATGAAAATGACTTCTACTGATATTGTTATATCTGTGGAGAAATGGTATGAGTTAATGAATTAATGAAAATGACTTCTACTGATATTGCTATATCTGTGGAGAAATGGTACGAGTTAATGAAGTAATCAAAATGTCTTCTAGTGATATTGTTATATCTGTGGAGAAATGGATGAGTTATTGAATTAATGAAAATGACTTCTACTGATATTGTTATATCTGCAGAGAAATGGTATGAGTTAATGAATTAATGAAAATGACTTCTACTGATATTGTTATATCTGTGGAGAAATGTATGAGTTAATGAATTAATGAAAATGACTTCTACTGATATTGCTATATCTGTGGAGAAATGGTATGAGTTAATGAATTAATGAAAATGACTTCTACTGATATTGTTATATCTGTGGAGAAATGGTATGAGTTAATGAAGTAATCAAATGACTTCTAGTGATATTGTTATATCTGTGGAGAAATGGATGAGTTAATGAATTAATGAAATGACTTCTACTGATATTGTTTATCTGTGGAGAAATGGTATGAGTTAATGAATTAATAAAAATGACTTCTACTGATATTGTTATATCTGTGGAGAAATGGATGAGTTAATGAATTAATAAAATGACTTCTACTGATATTTATATCTGTGGAGAAATGGGATGAGTTAATGAATTAATAAAATGACTTCTACTGATATTGTTATATCTGTGGAGAAATGGTAGAGTTAATGAATTAATCAAAATGACTTCTACTGATATTGTTATATCTGTGGAGAAATGGTATGAGAATGAATAATAAAAATGACTTCTACTGATATTGTTATATCTGTGGAGAAATGGTATGAGTTAATGAATTAATGAAAATGACTTCTACTGATATTGTTATATCTGTGGAGAAATGATGATTGAGTTATGATTAATGAAAATGACTTCTACTGATATTGTTATATCTGCAGAGAAATGGTACGAGTTAATGAAGTAATCAAAATGTCTTCTAGTGATATTGTTATATCTGTGGAGAAATGGTACGCATGTTAATGAATTAATCAAAATGACTTCTAGTGATATTGTTATATCTGTGGAGAAATGGATGAGTTAATGAATTAATGAAAATGACTTCTACTGATATTGTATATCTGTGGAGAAATGGTATGAGTTAATGAATTAATCAAATGTCTTCTAGTGATATTGTTATATCTGTGGTGAAATGGTATGAGTTAATGAATTAATGAAAATGACTTCTACTGATATTGTTATATCTGCAGAGAAATGGTATGAGTTAATGAATTAATGAAAATGACTTCTACTGATATTGTTATATCTGTGGAGAAATGGTATGAGTTAATGAATTAATGAAAATGACTTCTACTGATATTGCTATATCTGTGGAGAAATGGTATGAGTTAATGAAGTAATCAAAATGTCTTCTAGTGATATTGTTATATCTGTGGAGAAATGGATGAGTTAATGAATTAATGAAAATGACTTCTACTGATATTGCTATATCTGTGGAGAAATGGTACGAGTTAATGAAGCAATCAAAATGTCTTCTAGTGATATTGTTATATCTGTGGAGAAATGGATGAGTTAATGAATTAATGAAAATGACTTCTACTGATATTGTTATATCTGCAGAGAAATGGTACAAGTTAATGAAGTAATCAAAATGTCTTCTAGTGATATTGTTATATCTGTGGAGAAATGGATGAGTTATTGAATTAATGAAAATGACTTCTACTGATATTGTTATATCTGTGGAGAAATGGATGAGTTAATGAATTAATAAAAATGACTTCTACTGATATTGTTATATCTGCAGAGAAATGGTACGAGTTAATGAAGTAATCAAAATGTCTTCTACTGATATTGTTATATCTGTGGAGAAATGGTATGAGTTAATGAATTAATGAAAATGACTTCTACTGATATTGTTATATCTGTGGAGAAATGGTATGAGTTAATGAATTAATGAAAATGACTTCTACTGATATTGTTATATCTGCAGAGAAATGGTATGAGTTAATGAATTAATCAAAATGTCTTCTAGTGATATTGTTATATCTGTGGAGAAATGGATGAGTTAATGAATTAATGAAAATGACTTCTACTGATATTGTTATATCTGCAGAGAAATGGTATGAGTTAATGAATTAATAAAATGTTTCTACTGATATTGTTATATCTGTGGAGAAATGGATGAGTTAATGAATTAATGAAAATGACTTCTACTGATATTGTTATATCTGTGGAGAAATGGATGAGTTAATGAATTAATAAAAATGACTTCTACTGATATTGTTATATCTGCAGAGAAATGGTACGAGTTAATGAAGTAATCAAAATGTCTTCTAGTGATATTGTTATATCTGTGGAGAAATGGATGAGTTAATGAATTAATGAAAATGACTTCTACTGATATTGTTATATCTGTGGAGAAATGGATGAGTTAATGAATTAATAAAAATGACTTCTACTGATATTGTTATATCTGCAGAGAAATGGTACGAGTTAATGAAGCAATCAAAATGTCTTCTAGTGATATTGTTATATCTGTGGAGAAATGGATGAGTTAATGAATTAATGAAAATGACTTCTACTGATATTGTTATATCTGTGGAGAAATGGTATGAGTTAATGAATTAATGAAAATGACTTCTACTGATATTGCTTATATCTGCAGAGAAATGGTATGAGTTAATGAATTAATGAAAATGACTTCTACTGATATTGCTATATCTGTGGAGAAATGAATGAGTTAATGAATTAATGAAATGACTTCTACTGATATTGTTATATCTGTGGAGAAATGGTACGAGTTAATGAAGTAATCAAAATGTCTTCTAGTGATATTGTTATATCTGTGGAGAAATGGATGAGTTAATGAATTAATGAAAATGACTTCTACTGATATTGTTATATCTGCAGAGAAATGGTATGAGTTAATGAATTAATGAAAATGACTTCTACTGATATTGTTATATCTGTGGAGAAATGGTATGAGTTAATGAATTAATGAAAATGACTTCTACTGATATTTATATCTGTGGAGAAATGTATGAGTTAATGAATTAATGAAAATGACTTCTACTGATATTGCTATATCTGTGGAGAAATGGTACGAGTTAATGAAGTAATCAAATGTCTTCTAGTGATATTTATATCTGTGGAGAAATGGATGAGTTAATGAATTAATGAAATGACTTCTACTGATATTGTTATATCTGTGGAGAAATGGTATGAGTTAATGAATTAATGAAAATGACTTCTACTGATATTGTTATATCTGTGGAGAAATGGATGAGTTAATGAATTAATAAAATGACTTCTACTGATATTGTTATATCTGTGGAGAAATGGATGAGTTAATGAATTAATAAAATGACTTCTACTGATATTGTTATATCTGCAGAGAAATGGTACGAGTTAATGAAGTAATCAAAACTCTTCTACTGATATTGTTATATCTGTGGAGAAATGGATGAGTTAATGAATTAATAAAAATGACTTCTACTGATATTGTTATATCTGTGGAGAAATGGTATGAGTTAATGAATTAATGAAAATGACTTCTACTGATATTGCTATATCTGTGGAGAAATGATATGAGTTAATGAATTAATGAAAATGACTTCTACTGATATTGTTATATCTGCAGAGAAATGGTATGAGTTAATGAAGTAATCAAAATGTCTTTTACTGATATTGCTATATCTGTGGAGAAATGGTACGAGTTAATGAAGTAATCAAAATGTCTTCTAGTGATATTGTTATATCTGTGGAGAAATGGATGAGTTAATGAATTAATGAAAATGACTTCTACTGATATTGTTATATCTGCAGAGAAATGGTATGAGTTAATGAAGTAATCAAAATGTCTTCTAGTGATATTGTTATATCTGTGGAGAAATGGATGAGTTAATGAATTAATGAAAATGACTTCTACTGATATTGTTATATCTGTGGAGAAATGGATGAGTTAATGAATTAATAAAAATGACTTCTACTGATATTGTTATATCTGCAGAGAAATGGTATGAGTTAATGAATTAATGAAAATGACTTCTACTGATATTGTTATATCTGCAGAGAAATGGTATGAGTTAATGAAGTAATCAAAATGTCTTCTAGTGATATTGTTATATCTGTGGAGAAATGGATGAGTTAATGAATTAATGAAAATGACTTCTACTGATATTGTTATATCTGCAGAGAAATGTGCGAGTTAATGAAGTAATAAATGACTTCTAGTGATATTGTTATATCTGTGGAGAAATGGTATGAGTTAATGAATTAATGAAAATGACTTCTACTGATATTGTTATATCTGCAGAGAAATGGTGCGAGTTAATGAAGTAATCAAAATGTCTTCTAGTGATATTGTTATATCTGTGGAGAAATGTATGAGTTAATGAATTAATGAAAATGACTTCTACTGATATTGCTATATCTGTGGAGAAATGGATGAGTTAATGAATTAATAAAAATGACTTCTACTGATATTGTTATATCTGCAGAGAAATGGATGCGAGTTAATGAATTAATGAAAATGACTTCTACTGATATTGTTATATCTGCAGAGAAATGGTATTAGTTAATGAATTAATGAAAATGACTTCTACTGATATTGTTATATCTGCAGAGAAATGGTATGAGTTAATGAAGTAATCAAAATGTTTTCTAGTGATATTGTTATATCTGTGGAGAAATGGTATGAGTTAATGAATTAATGAAAATGACTTCTACTGATATTGTTATATCTGCAGAGAAATGGTACGAGTTAATGAAGTAATCAAAGTGTTTTCTAGTGATATTGTTATATCTGTGGAGAAATGGATGAGTTATTGAATTAATGAAAATGACTTCTACTGATATTGCTATATCTGTGGAGAAATGGTACGAGTTAATGAAGTAATCAAAATGTCTTCTAGTGATATTGTTATATCTGTGGAGAAATGGTATGAGTTAATGAATTAATGAAAATGACTTCTACTGATATTGTTATATCTGCAGAGAAATGGTATGAGTTAATGAATTAATGAAAATGACTTCTACTGATATTGTTATATCTGTGGAGAAATGGTATGAGTTAATGAATTAATGAAAATGACTTCTACTGATATTGCTATATCTGTGGAGAAATGGTACGAGTTAATGAAGTAATCAAAATGTCTTCTAGTGATATTGTTATATCTGTGGAGAAATGGATGAGTTAATGAATTAATGAAAATGACTTCTACTGATATTGTTATATCTGTGGAGAAATGGTATGAGTTAATGAAGCAATCGAAATGTCTTCTAGTGATATTGTTATATCTGTGGAGAAATGGATGAGTTAATGAATTAATGAAAATGACTTCTACTGATATTGTTATATCTGCAGAGAAATGGTACGAGTTAATGAAGCAATCAAAATGTCTTCTAGTGATATTGTTATATCTGTGGAGAAATGGATGAGTTATTGAATTAATGAAAATGACTTCTACTGATATTGTTATATCTGTGGAGAAATGGATGAGTTAATGAATTAATAAAAATGACTTCTACTGATATTGTTATATCTGCAGAGAAATGGTGCGAGTTAATGAAGTAATCAAAATGTCTTCTAGTGATATTGTTATATCTGTGGAGAAATGGTATGAGTTAATGAATTAATAAATGACTTCTACTGATATTGTTATATCTGTGGAGAAATGGTATGAGTTAATGAATTAATGAAAATGACTTCTACTGATATTGTTATATCTGCAGAGAAATGGTACGAGTTAATGAATTAATCAAAGTGTTTTCTAGTGATATTGTTATATCTGTGGAGAAATGGATGAGTTAATGAATTAATGAAAATGACTTCTACTGATATTGTTATATCTGTGGAGAAATGGTACGAGTTAATGAAGTAATCAAAATGTCTTCTAGTGATATCGTTATATCTGTGGAGAAATGGATGAGTTATTGAATTAATGAAAATGACTTCTACTGATACTGTTATATCTGTGGAGAAATGGATGAGTTAATGAATTAATAAAAATGACTTCTACTGATATTGTTATATCTGCAGAGAAATGGTGCGAGTTAATGAAGTAATCAAAATGTCTTCTAGTGATATTGTTATATCTGTGGAGAAATGGATGAGTTATTGAATTAATGAAAATGACTTCTACTGATATTGTTATATCTGTGGAGAAATGGATGAGTTAATGAATTAATAAAAATGACTTCTACTGATATTGTTATATCTGCAGAGAAATGGTGCGAGTTAATGAAGCAATCAAAATGTCTTCTAGTGATATTGTTATATCTGTGGAGAAATGGATGAGTTATTGAATTAATGAAATGACTTCTACTGATACTGTTATATCTGTGGTGAAATGGTATGAGTTAATGAATTAATGAAAATGACTTCTACTGATATTGTTATATCTGCAGAGAAATGGTATGAGTTAATGAATTAATGAAAATGACTTCTACTGATATTGCTATATCTGTGGAGAAATGATATGAGTTAGTGAATTAATGAAAATGACCTCTACTGATATTGCTATATCTGTGGAGAAATGGTACGAGTTAATGAAGTAATCAAAATGTCTTCTAGTGATATTGTTATATCTGTGGAGAAATGGATGAGTTATTGAATTAATGAAAATGACTTCTACTGATATTGTTATATCTGCAGAGAAATGGTATGAGTTAATGAATTAATGAAAATGACTTCTACTGATATTGCTATATCTGTGGAGAAATGATATGAGTTAATGAATTAATGAAAATGACTTCTACTGATATTGCTATATCTGTAGAGAAATGGTATGAGTTAATGAATTAATGAAAATGACCTCTACTGATATTGCTATATCTGTGGAGGAATGGTACGAGTTAATGAAGTAATCAAAATGTCTTCTAGTGATATTGTTATATCTGTGGAGAAATGGATGAGTTATTGAATTAATGAAATGACTTCTACTGATATTGTTATATCTGTGGTGAAATGGTATGAGTTAATGAATTAATGAAAATGACTTCTACTGATATTGCTATATCTGTGGAGAAATGGATGAGTTAATGAATTAATAAAAATGACTTCTACTGATACTGTTATATCTGTGGAGAAATGGATGAGTTAATGAATTAATAAAAATGACTTCTACTGATATTGTTATATCTGCAGAGAAATGGTACAAGTTAATGAAGTAATCAAAACGTCTTCTACTGATATTGCTATATCTGTGGAGAAATGGATGAGTTAATGAATTAATAAAAATGACTTCTACTGATATTGTTATGTCTGTGGAGAAATGGTATGAGTTAATGAATTAATGAAAATGACTTCTACTGATATTGCTATATCTGTGGAGAAATGATATGAGTTAGTGAATTAATGAAAATGACTTCTACTGATATTGTTATATCTGCAGAGAAATGGTACGAGTTAATGAAGTAATCAAAATGTCTTTTAGTGATATTGCTATATCTGTGGAGAAATGGTACGAGTTAATGAATTAATCAAAATGTCTTCTAGTGATATTGTTATATCTGTGGAGAAATGGATGAGTTATTGAATTAATGAAAATGACTTCTACTGATATTGTTATATCTGCAGAGAAATGGTACGAGTTAATGAAGCAATCGAAATGTCTTCTAGTGATATTGTTATATCTGTGGAGAAATGGATGAGTTAATGAATTAATGAAAATGACTTCTACTGATATTGTTATATCTGTGGAGAAATGGATGAGTTAATGAATTAATAAAGTGACTTCTTCTGATATTTATATCTGCAGAGAAATGGTATTAGTTAATGAATTAATGAAAATGACCTCTACAGATATTGTTATATCTGCAGAGAAATGGTACGAGTTAATGAAGTAATCAAAGTGTTTTCTAGTGATATTGTTATATCTGTGGAGAAATGGTATGAGTTAATGAATTAATGAAAATGACTTCTACTGGTATTGTTATATCTGCAGAGAAATGGTGCGAGTTAATGAAGTAATCAAAGTGTTTTCTAGTGATATTGTTATATCTGTGGAGAAATGGTATGAGTTAATGAATTAATGAAAATGACTTCTACTGATATTGTTATATCTGCAGAGAAATGGTGCGAGTTAATGAAGTAATCAAAGTGTTTTCCAGTGATATTGTTATATCTGTGGAGAAATGGTATGAGTTAATGAATTAATGAAAATGACTTCTACTGATATTGCTATATCTGTGGAGAAATGGATGAGTTTATGAATTAATAAAAGTGACTTCTACTGATATTGTTATATCTGCAGAGAAATGGTGCGAGTTAATGAATTAATGAAAATGACTTCTACTGATATTGTTATATCTGCAGAGAAATGGTATTAGTTAATGAATTAATGAAAATGACCTCTACAGATATTGTTACATCTGCAGAGAAATGGTACGAGTTAATGAAGTAATCAAAGTGTTTTCTAGTGATATTGTTATATCTATGGAGAAATGGTATTAGTTAATGAATTAATGAAAATGACTTCTACTGATATTGTTATATCTGCAGAGAAATGGTGCGAGTTAATGAAGTAATCAAAGTGTTTTCTAGTGATATTGTTATATCTGTGGAGAAATGGTATGAGTTAATGAATTAATGAAAATGACTTCTACTGATATTGCTATATCTGTGGAGAAATGGATGAGTTTATGAATTAATAAAAATGACTTCTACTGATATTGTTATATCTGCAGAGAAATAGTACGAGTTAATGAAGTAATCAAAATGTCTTCTAGTGATATTGTTATATCTATATCTGTTATATCTTCTAGTGATATTGTTACTATAATTATGTTTTGCTCATGCTCAGATTATAAATCTGTTATACTTAATTATGATTCTGTTATACTCAGATTATGATTCTGTTATACTTAAATAATAATTCTATTCTACTGAGATTATGATTCTGCTATACTCAGATTATAATTCTGTTATACTGAATTATACTCAGATTATAATTCTGTTATACTCAGATTATAATTCTGTTATACTCAGATTATATTTCTTTATACTCAGAGTATGATTCCGCTATACTCAGATTATAATTCAATTATGCTCATAATCAGATTATAATTCTGTTATACTCAGATTATAATTCTGTTATACTCTGATTATAATTCTGTTATACTCAAACTGTTATTCTGTTATATTCAGATTATAATTCTGTTCTACTCAGATTATAATTCTGTTGTACTCAGATTATAATTCTGTGGTACTCAGATTATTATTCTGTTATACTCAGATTATAAATCTGTTATACTCAGATTATAATTCTGTTATACTCTGATTGTAATTCTGTTATACTCAGATTATAATTCTGTTAGCTCAGATTATAATTCTGTTATACTCAGATTATAATTCTGTTATATTTGGATTATAATTCTGTTTACTCAGATTATAATTCTGTTATAGTCAATTATACTCAGATTATAAATCTGTTATACTTCATTATGATTCTCTTATACTCAGATTATGATTCTGTTATATTCAGATTATAATTCAGTTATGCTCATACTCAGATTATAATTCTGTTATACTCAGATTATAATTCGGTTATACTTAGATTATAATTCTATTCTACTCAGATTATAATTCTGTTATACTCAGATTATAATTCTGTTATACTCAGATTATTGTTCTGTTATACTCAGATTATAATTCAGTTAAGCTCATACTCAGATTATAATTCTGTAATACTCAAATTATAGTTCTGTTATACTTAGATTATATTTCTGTTATGCTCAGATTATAATTCTGTTATGCACAGATTATAATTCTGTTATACTCAGATTATAATTCAGTTATAATCAGATTATAATTAAATTTTGATTTTAAAATTTTAAATTTAAAAATTTAAAAATTAAATTTAAAAGTTTGTAGCTCAAATAAACATCGGCGTTCAAAGAAATCTTCGTTAACTAGAACCATCGTATCGCAGTAAGATATTCCATGTATTCCGATCAGCAATTCATTTCTTATCAGCAATACTATTGCAGATATTCCAATTTCCATTATTTTTCCAATTAAAAAGTAGTTTTTTTTTAAAATAGAATTTTTGTGTTTTTTCGCGTCAAGAACGGTTTAGAGCCGTTATCTATAACAACAATTTGAACTTCTGTGATCTCTCACTTCGCAATTATTTATCAGTGGCGTTCTCAAATTGTTTTTCGTAGTCACTGTAAATAAACTTTGAAAATGAAATTCACTGCACCGTGTAAACTAAGTGAATATCGTTAACATGCAATAAAAAGTGGATTTCTGTTATTTAACTTCTTTTTTTGCTTATATATTACACTTCGGTTTTCTATTTTTCTTGTAGTTATTGAGTTTTTCGATATTGGGCACTTTCTTTTGCTATTTATGACTTTGTTCTGGGTTTATCCATTTTCCCTCTGTCTACGATTATTATTTATATTGTCGTGTGGTATATACTTGAAATCTTTTTTATTTACATATATGCTAAAAGATATTTATGTAAAATCTGTGCATATTACTACAATTCGATTTTCGAAAATTTATTTCAGTTGTGTTCCACATTTGAGAGGTTGCTTCCACTTAATTTCTTTCACTTTTAGCGAACAAAGTTCCTTTTTTGATCGTCTCTTCCGTAAGCATTAAAGCAGTGGCTTTCGTACTTGTTAGTGATTCACTGCACGTTAGCAGTGAAATTCTACAACATTTTCTCCAACTCTTTCTTTTTGCATTACTTTCATTTCTATTGCAAACATTACATTTCAGCTTTAGTTTCGAACAAAAGAATGAAAATTCCTTCATTAAATATGAAGTGTCTTCCAGAGCCAAGTAGGCACCACACAACTATTCCTTTAAACATAATTGTCATTTTATAAAATTTTTTATAAATAAAAGCACTTTCGAGGTCACTAGATGATGCGCGAACACTTGGTCATGTGCTAATAATGCATGATTTCTGGTCGTATAGAATTCAGTTCCTTTTTTCCATCCATTTATCAAAATAAGTTGATTAAATAGATCGGCTAAACTAATGCATGGAAAGCAATATTTAAAGATTATCAAATCTTCATCTGATATTGCGCAAATTAATTGTTATTGAATAATGAATGAATAAAAGGGTAGATTAAAAGTGTAACTTCAATTAGTTAACGGTTTTGAAGTTTTGAGATTATTCTGTAACTTTTCAAGATGTCAGGGCTTTCGTTAATCTGAAATTTTTAAACATTACTTACTGCTACCTACCATTCAGACAGTTGATAAGTTATACGATATGATTTATTCGTGAAGTTTTGTTCTATCTTATTTTGCCAAATTGAACCGTGTGTTGGAAAATGAATTCATTTATTTCAATATTATGATTCGCAAATTAGCTAAATTTTAGAAACAAATGACCATTCACAGGAACATTATGAAATCCCTTTCAAGTTTTGTCGAAGTGAGGAAGATTTATCGCTAAGGTGTTTCTATTTTGCTCCAATTTTCGTCATGCGAAACATTTGTCCTCATTCGAGCTTAGCATTTTATGATAATATCATCTCATGGATGCTGAAGTTTCCGGCAGACATAACTAATTTCAAAATTCCACTCATTGAAGAATCTAGTGAAATCGCATCTTGAATTTTATCTTTTCTAAATAACGAATAATCGAACAATAATGTGAGTATAATAAATATTAGAGAAATACTAAGACAGCATTCACTTGCTATTGTAATATAATTTATTGTTCGGCCAGTTAATAAAGTAAGCTTTGTAGAGCCAATAGTCTTAATAAGTAATGAGATACGATGCTCGAATATATCCGTGCATGATATTCCCTACATCCCTAACATTCTTTAAACTTGCATTTTTGTCGTTACAGAAAATTTCTTTTTGTTACACATTGCAGAAAATCGTTTAGAAGCGAGAAGTATCCAAGCAAACTGTTTCGTTTTACAATATTCTTTACAATTACTTGTCGCATATTAACGTTTGTTTTTAAAAAGTTTGGTAACTGAATCCACTTTATGAGTTAAAATCTACTGCAAAACGAAATGGTAGTTCTCTAAGTAAATCCATCTTCAAGCTAAAAGATTTTAAAAGATCCAAAAGATATTAGAAGACCTACCGATCTCTGTACTCCTCGGAACATTTTGAGAATCTGCATGAATATCTGCAATAGTTATGTGTATGTCACATTTTACATTCCATAAGCATATGAAACAATACATTGCACTAAATATAATTCGATAAGAAAACCTAATAAATTTAATGCAAGCTTTTTCAGCTTACATTAAATTGAATGCTAAGCAAAGTTATATTTGAATATCAAAAGCTTTCCTATCTTAGCATTAGTAAATGCTAATAAAAAAAAAGCCCATTTTAGATGCATAGCAGTTATACTTATATCACTGAATTTTGCTATCAATTATGTACAACCTGCAAATCAAATTTATACTGTTGCAGAGCCCACATTCAGTGCTCAAATTGTATGATTTGAAGCAGCTTCTCTAAGCAAAAAATATAAAAAATGATATTTACATCCCTGCCTATCCCGGACGTATCATTATTAGAAAGTATCTATCAATCCATCTACCTATAGTTTTATCCCATTCATTTATTTCATTGTCCAGTGCTCGACTTACTTCCAATGCTCGCAATAATATCTGTCATGCTTTTTACAACGTTTAAATGTATATGATATTTCGAAAATTGCGTAATTTTCAGTTGATAAAGTGCCTTGGTTCTTTCACTTACGTGCTTTGCGGAATGGAAATAATTCTAATCTCAGTACAACTTATATTATTTCTAACTTTTATCAAGAAGGAATATGCTTTCTGTGGCGTATCAATAGCTGTGGACTTCGCTTTCTCATTCCTTTTTTTGCTGTTTTACTTACTTCTCGGTGAGTAATTATATAATGAACAGAAATTTACATTAATTGGATTAATCCTCAATTAAATTCGAAATTCTTGTTTTTGATTGAAGATTTTGTGTTGTTCTATTAACAATCCACCTCAAAATGATAATACAGAAGACAATCCTTACGTAAAAAGATTTTGCTATTTTTTTGTTGACGTACGTATCTGCATCACGTTAGTTAATTCACAATTTTCCACCAGTAAAAGTATCTGTTCCACACATCTTTCTAATTTGAAGCCATCATATCGCGAGCTTTGTTGCCACTTGATGTCACAATTTTTCAGCAATGTCATATTATGCATTCTACATTGACCTTTTCCATCATTCATATTATGCATTCTACATTGACCTTTCCCATCATTCTCCTACACAATAATTGTTTCTCCCTCTATATCTTCCTGAAAAACTGTGTTGACCTTTTTGCATGCTCAGACTGAAGTTGTCAAATGCAGGCCCTTTCATTTGTGCACTTCTCTTTAAAACCCATTCTCAAAGCTGATCGCTTAATACAATAAATTATAATAATACAAGTTAAAAAGTATGTTAAAAAATCAAAAAATTACAGCAATCAATAAATTTACCTAAATTGGCAAATTATTATTTATTAACTAAATTAAATTCGTAGAAGTACTGATGACGAGATGGATTATATAATTGTTGTATTGTTGATAATAGTTAAAATATTAAATGATTATTACAATTACAGTAGCAATAGGTTTAAATTCGTCCGAGGTGTCATCAACGTTAATCGCTGGCATAGGAACGTTATTAAAAGATGATGATCTGCAAAAGTTTATGCATACGATAGATGATATTCAAAGAAGGATGCAGTGTTGTGGTTTTGCTGGAAATCACACGGAGTGGATGCAGAAAAAAATAATTCACTATTATGATCCGGTAAAAATGATCGTAGAGAGAACTACTCTGAAACTAGATAGACGATCTTTGAATCATGTGTTGAAGTTGTTGCAAGTATCAACAATTTGCAAATTGCAGATCGAGGATGAATTGAAAATAATGCTAGATCAGGGTGATATTTGGAAATCACAAAATGATGAAGAAAAAATGAATTCAGCTCCTTTGTCTTGTTGCTCGAACACCAAAAGGCATTGCTCCAAAGAAAAGTTTGCTCTTCTGGACTTATATTTTTTCATAATTTCACTATTGTGACTAAAGGCCTGAAATAAATTGCAAAGCTGATTTGGATGAGAAATTAGTTTTTCATTCGCTATGTTATGTAACTAGAGGAAGCAAGCTTCCTCGAACAAATGATCAAAACCGTAGATGGGTAATATGACAGAACTATGTAGATTTGCTGTGCAGAACACTTCTCCTTTGATATATATATAAAACATGGCAATAATTAAAAAAAAAAGGCAATAATAAAAAATCTCGAAAACTAAGATTGTATCGAAAGAACTTATTGCCCTGATAATATTTCATTTTTTTAGAATGCACCAACAAGGTTGCTTCAATAAATTAAGCACAAATATTATCTGGCTAATGGATTCAATAGGTATAGCTCTAGTAGTGAAGTTGATGCTTTCTGTGTTGCAAGAAGTAATATTTGCATATGTTGTAATCGGTATCACTACAGCAAATTCTGCTATTACAGTAATTATTTTCTTAATTGAAAAATAAAAAACTAAATTTAAATGGGAGAAATATGATTCATAAAGGCTTGATTGGATATTGATGTAACATGGTAATAATTATTTAGTTCTTTTTTGCGCCAACTTCATAGATGATGGTTGTTTTTTGAATGATATTATCATAGACTTTCAGTTTCGGAGACTTTTAAAAATAGTGGCAATTTTTAAGGTCACCGTATATTTTAGTTTTGCATTTATAGCCTTTTCATATTAAGTTTTGAAATTTCGCTTACCTATATTTTAAATTCATACAAATTTCTGGACGAATAATTTCTCATATAAGCGAGAAAAAGAGACAAAATTTTGAGAAAATACTTAAATATTTTAAAATACTTTTCTTAAAATTTTCATCTTCTTTACTTAACTATTATAGCTTTTAACTATCTTAGTGGGACTGTGCATGCATGCAAAAATATGAGAGGATTTTCAGAAAATCAAAAATAATGATTTCTCTCGTTTGGATAAACGCGAGATTTTGAAAACAACTAGAAAATAAGTGAGACAAAAGGTAAAAACGAAGTAATTTTTAAATGTTGTCGAATTTTGTTTTCTGATTTGTTAACCTGATTGCAGGAACTGTTCAGCAAGGACGAAGAACACTCATGAAAAAAGAATAGTTATCAAAGAGGATTATTAATTCCTTCAAAAATATCATTACGTTAATTGCTTTGTCGTCACAGTTTTAAGACGAAAATTTGCTCCCGCCATTGTCTTAAAAAACATAATTGCTACTTTCTTTTATCAATCCAATTATTTTGAAAAAATACAAATTCATAAATTTTTCAAACAGATGAAAAGAGGCAATGAAGTAGGAATCAGATATAATTATTGTGGCAGAAGTTTTAAAGTTTGATTTCAAACTAAGTTGAAGTGATTAAAGATTAAAGACTAAAAGTGCATTCAGTAATTATTTTAAGTGATCGAAATTCATTTAGCTTCATCACCTAGTAATTTTACACATTTATTAAATAACTCTGTTTCCCTTATCTTTTCTTAAAAAATACGAAAAAAAATAAGTAGCATTTTTTATTTTCAAACATGTTAAATTTCCAATTTATCATCAAAGCAGTTTTGAAGATAACGGGTTTTCAATGAATATTCTTTCAACATGTTTTAAAGTGAATTTGAGTTGATAGTCAATTTTAAATTGTTTTCAGTTAGGTTCTTTTATCGCTTCCTCGTGAGACTTGCTTGCATTACAACTTATTTCCGATTTAAAAAATAAACAAGTGGATTTTGGAATCTGAAATCTTTTTCATGTAACTATTCTGAAATTAAACTTTAACTTTTTTCGGGATTTTTTTATTAGATTTAGAGTCAAATAGAAATACTCCGAAATTAATTTTGTAACGGAATCAATTTCGAAAGTAATTTAAAATTATTTATTTACCACTAAAAATAATTTATTTCCTCTGTATATATATATATATATATTTTTGTACAAAGGATAAATTGCCTAAACATGATGATGACTTAATTTAACAATAGGTTTCACAATGGATATCACAAAGGAAAGTGCAATGGGCTGTATGGACATTATAATGGGCCAGCCACAATAATGGATTGCAATAGGCATTAAATGATAAATGCTCATAGTATAGGAATTGATATGAGGTCAAAGGTCAGTTGACTATTACGATGAATTGTAAAAAATATCAAAGGGGTGCTATATTAAACACTGTTAACATTTATTTAGTGCTTCGCGATGTCACATTTTATGGATGTACGACACTCAGACATATACAACTGTAGTTGACAATTCATGGATATAAGATATTCTAAACATATACAACAGTGATGCGCAATTCATGGGTGTATGATATTCAGGCATAATCAACTATGATTCACAATTCATGGGTATATGACAATCAGATATACAACAGTAATTCAGAATTCATGGATGTATAAAACTCAGACATATACAACTGTTGTGAATGTATTGGATTGGATTGGTGTTGTGAATGGATTGAATTGGGTTGGTTTACTTGCACAATTGAGTCGAGTGCTTTATCTTGGGTAATTAAAACAAACAAGCAATCAGTAGTATGACAATTTAGTGACGAGGATGAGCTAAGCAACGGGGAGACTGGTAACAATGCTGGGAAGGATAAACTGCGGTTGAGTGGTAATTGCCCTTATATAGGATGATTTGAGGGTGGAGAGATAAAGCGATTGAAACAATGGAAGCTAGGAGGAAGGCTATGGGATAGATAGTTTTTGTAAACGGAATTAGATAACAAACAAAGGATTGGAGCAGATGTGCATTAGATAATATGACAGATTAGCAAGGGAATTTGTTAACACATTACCATCTATGAGTCATTAAGGAATTTGACTTACAATAAAACTTACAATAAATGATTAACATGATTTGCTTAAATATAAATACATTGATTTAAATTTGACCTTTTGCTAAATTCGATTGTTCGGTACAAAGATTATTTCTAGTGGAATTTCGAGCTTGTTCTCGACACTCCCGAGGGAAGAGCGAAAAGTGTTCTAATGGATAGATTTGGGGTTTATAGGATAAAACATTGTGATTCTCAACACCTGATGTCCATTTGCATTCCTTCGTTTCTGCTGCTTGTAGAATTATCGATATTGCTACTGTTAGCAGTAAGTTGGTTAAAACGAAATTTGACTTCTCCCTTTTTTGTAAATTTGTCTGGCTCCGTGTTCGATGAGCAATAGGTTGCTCCTCACCACTTTCACTCGAAATCTTCGTGTTAGTTGTGGTGTTTCGGTTTTGGATAATTGGTTCTGCTCTCTCTGATGGGTTCGCGGGGTTCTCCGGAGTAGACTGTTCTTCTGGAGTAACTTCAAGTGGATACAACGTGCTTACAGGTCGATTTAGAAGTTTTCCTGACGATGTTTCGATCTGAGCGCTCCTGACGTACCCATCATTGGCTACGTTTAATTTCTTTATCCTTGCTAGTTTCCATGTACCACGTGGTGCATGAGGCTCATCTAACAGTACCACTTCTCCTTCTATCGGCCGTCTCTTTTCTACATTTCTTGGAGATTTATGTTCTAATTGGTATCGATCCTTTAAGCTATTCAAGTATTCGTCTTTCCATATCTCCCAAAATGTTTTCAATGTTTCTAGGGTATTCGACCAGTGTTGAAGTAACTTTTCTTGTGTGGTTAGACTATAAGGTGAGAATTCGTCTTCTCTGTCGTTATTGCTATTCAGTATAGACAAAGAAGCATTGGGAATGATAAAGTCTATTGGTCGCAAAATAATTGAGTCGTCGAAATTTACTAAGTTAAGGGGCGAGTATTAAGAATGCTTTCCACTTCGATAATCAGTGTGATTAGTTCCCCTTCCTTAAGCAGTCGTCTGCCGATAGCTCTTCTTAAACTCCTTTTTGTTAGGCCGATTAATCTTTCGTAGATTCCGCCGCTCCATGGTGCTCTCGGTGTTATAGTCTTACATTTGATTCCTTTCTCAGCAAGGAAATTAGAGAGTTGTGATTCTTGCGTTTTTATGGCTTGAAAAACTGCCTGAAATTGGGTGGCATTGTCCGAAAGAATGAGTTCGGGATAGCCGCGTCGCGCAACAAATCTTCTTAATGCAGTTAGGAAACTTTCCGCTGATAGATCGTCCACCATTTCCAAATGTACCGCTCTGGTGGTGAAGCATGTGAACAAGGCGATCCATCGCTTTGCTTTTTCCAATTGTATCTTCACAGTAATCGGCCCCAAATAGTCGAGGCCAATTCATCCAAACGTTCTTGATTCAGTGATCCGCTCTTGCGGATAATTTGGCATAGGTGGCAATTTGAATGGCTTGGCTTTCCAGCGTTTGCAACTCATACAGCGGTTTAACACCTTCTTGACTTCAGCCCTTCCTTTCGGAATCCAGTAAAGCTTTCTTATTCTGGAAATAGTTTGAGGAATACCTCCATGATGCGTCGTTTCGTGGTGGTGTTGAATAATTAGTTCTGTCATTCGATTGTGTCTGGGGAGATATATTGTTTGGGATGAGTATTCCCTGTCGTTCGGCAATTGTAGTCTGCTCTGGAATCTCCAGTACCTGTCTGCATAGTGCAGATTGTACTTTTCCACTTCTTCTGCTGTTATACCTTCCGATTGGGATTGTTTTATTAGTAGTTCCGCCGCGAGATTGTAATCCTCGGGTGTAATCGGATTCCTTTCTGATACGCTGCTTAACCAGGTTAATTTTCCTTTAGATAATTTTTTGAGAAATTTTAGTACTCTTACTGTTGTTCTTATCATCTTTGTCCATTTACTGAATCGTTTTGCCTCCAGGAGATTGATTCGATTTGTATTGATGATTTCTTCTGTGGTTGTTGTTGCTACTATATTCTTATCTTCTTCGTTATCCTCTTCTTGTGGAACGTCGTATTCCCAATGAGGCCAATTCGGTTCATTACCATTGATCCATGTGGGCCCGCTCCACCAAGGCTCGTAACTTATTAGACGAGTCGGAATGGTTCCTCTGGTAGCAATGTCTGCTGGATTGTGTTCGCTTGGGATATACCGATATGCGAATTTCGCCATTTGTATTTCTTCCACACGATTCTGTATAAATTTTGGTAGGAGGCGAGAGTTGTTTTGTATCCAATGTAGTGCACAGCGAGAGTCCGACCATACCACTACCTTTGGATTTTCTAATTGCATTTGTTTGATGACAAACTGAGCTGCGCGTACACCGATGAGAATAGCTAGTAATTCTAGCTTTGGTATCGTCATTCCTTTAATAGGTGCTAATCGTGATTTAGCAAAGAGTAACGACGTATGCGTATTTTGATGGGCGTATACTACTGCAGCATATGCCACTGTAGATGCATCGGTGAAAACATGAAAGGTAATTTGTTGTGATAAATCGATTGTGAATCGCGGGATTTCCTTGATATGAGTTGGGCGTTTTACCACAAGATTGTTCCAGGTTTCAATCAATTGATTGTCGAGGGGTTGATCCCAATGTATGTTTTTTCTCCAGAGTTCTTGGAGAAATATCTTGAACGGTACTATCAGTGGTACTAGGAATCCAAGTGGGTCGTATTGTGAGGCGATGAACCGTAGAATAGTTCTTTTTGTTGTTGTTTGTTCGGTCCATGGATTTAGTGTTATTTGGATATGATCCTTGTGTGGATTCCACTTAATCCCTAATATTTTCTTTATTTGACTCATTCGTGCTCGGTTCGACTTGGGTAGTTGCTCATTGAATGTCTGGTCATTTGAGAGGAATTCTCGCATGTTCATTGACGCATCCTTGAAAATTGATTTTGTTTCTTCATATTTATTCAAGGCTTCCTCTTCATGGCTCGCTGATAAGATGATATTGTCGACGTAGAGATTCTTCTTGATTTCACGTGCAGTTTCAGTTTCATAATGTTCCAAATGATAATTGAGAGTTGCTGATAATAAAAGGGTGACGATATCACTCCAAGGGGACCCTTTTGAATCGATAGCATATTAAATTATCTCTGTCCACCTGTTTCTGAATATCTTTTACCCATAGAAAGCGTGTGCAGTCCCGTTCCGTTGGCAGCAACTCTAATTGTAGGAAGGCTTTTTCGACGTCAGCTAATATGATGATTTTCATTGTTCTTAGTCGAATTAATATTCCAGCTAAATCGGGAAGGGTGATAGGGCCTCGATACAAGACATCGTTTAAGCTTTTCCTGCCTCTGAGGTGAGCGGAAGCGTCATAAACTATTCTGACCTTTGTCGTGGTGTTATCTGATTTTACCACTTCATGATGGGGCAAGTAATGGATAATACCTTGATGGTTTGTGAAATGACTTACCCTTTCGATGACATTGGATCTTAACTGTTCATTGATTGTTTCATTGTATGTGGTAAGTAGATGTTGGTTGCGGTGAAGTCGCTTGATTAACGACTGTAAGCGTCCGAGACATAATTCGAAATTGTCGCTTAATTTGGAACTGGTGTCTTTCCATGGCCATGCGACCTGGTATCGTCCGTCGGATTTTCTAATCGTTTGCTTAAATTGTTTTAAGGCTTCTTCATCGTCATTGTTTTCGGGTTTGTCTTGTATGCCTATTAGTTCCAGTTTCCAGAATTGATCTAAATCTGGAACCTTGATCGTGTTAGCGGCGTAAACTATTTGTGAGGACATTCGTGAATTGGGAGAAATTTTCTTTGTATAGCCAGACCCAGCCAGGATCGGGCCCACTTTAGTGTGGAGCAGTGTGAATCCCGATTGCAGATTCTCTGCTTTGTCGAAATTGATGAATTGAAAGAAGTGGTTGGCTCCTATTAATATATCCGGTTGCTTCCATTCACTGTGGAAATCAATTGTTGGACTTCCTTTGAGGGATCGTATGTCGCTTTCACTTAAGTTGACTACTTGTAGTTTGTTTGTTAAATAGTCCACGGTGTTCGCTTCGAGCAACACTGTACGGTCCTTTCCGATTTTTATCCCTATTTCAATTCTGGTTGTAAGGTGCGTGTTCGGGTCCTTTTTGCCGAATGAAGCGATGTTTAATTTCCCTTCATCTGTTTCGTTAAGCATTAGTTGTTTGGCTAAGTTCTTTGAAACAAAGGATAATTGTGATCCAACGTCGAATAGGGCTAAAGCCCTTTGTTGAGTATTTGGATTAGTTGGGTTGAACACATTTATCTGCTTGCATAAGAGTAGGATGCGCTTGTCACGTTTCTTCTCTTTTTCGACTATTATATTTGTCGTGGTAGTGGAGTCTGGATCCTCTGGTTTTTTGGGCATTTCCTTGAATTTGTTAGGGCACAGCGCGGAATTGTGCTGACCCTTGCAGTGGAAGCAATTCCGTTTCTTGTTTTTGCATTTGGCTGCCATATGTCCGATCTTGAAGCAGTTGAGGCAAGCGTTTAGTTTCTTCAGACGTTCCAGCCTTTGTTTGAGAGTGGGATAAATCTGGCACTCTTCATCCCAGTGATTCTTGTTGCATAGTGCACAAGGTCTTGATAGGGCTTTGATGATGGGTTTCTCCGGAACAGAGGTTGTTAAGGCTGAAGTCTCATTAGGATCGTGTCGTGGTCTTGGCTTGCCTTTTATTGGAGATTGATTCTCCATATTCCCTTTAAACCATAGGGACTGGCTTTGTACTACTTCTTCGTTCACAGATGCAAGCTCCGTGAGGAAGTTTCGGAGTTTGGTGACAGACCACGATTCCTGCCTCTTTCTTCTGTAAACCTGTTCTAGGATCCAGGTTGGCAATTTCCCTTCCACAGCTATTTCGATACCGGACTGCTCTAAATTCTCACCGATGGCCTCCAATTGTCGAAGTGTTCGCTCAATGGCCTCAAGCGTTGCTTTCCACTCTCTATCGTTCTTTTTGATGGAGTATAATTCGGTGAACAAGGCTCGTTTGATGGCGTAAGGCTGCCCAAACTTTTTGACGAGGACATTTCTTACGATACTGTAATTCTCCGGAGTTATGTCATAACCTCTGATAGCTTGGAGGGCATCTCCTTTGAGACATGAGATGAAATAGTTTAGTTTATGGATATCGGGAATTGCTTGTTGATGTATAGCTGTATCAAAGCTATTCCAAAATTCCCTCCAGCGTCTTGGATTCCCACTGAATGTGGGCAGTGGTAGTTGTGGGAGATTTACTGTAGGGTATTTACCCGCTTGTGTGGGTTCCTTGGGTTGAGTTGTTTCCTCCCTTACCATAGACTGATTTAGCCGTTGTAATATGAACTCCGAATCATTTTGATACATTTTTAAAATGACTACAGTTTGTTTTGCTTGTAAAATTAAGTTGGTAATACCTGATTCATCGTCGTTTACCTGAAGGTATCGATCTTCTTCTTCTTTTCTTTTGGTTGAGACTGAAATCTGCTGGATGAATTGTTTCCACTCTGTATTGACCGATTCCAACGCCTCTATGTATATTTGGATATGCATGATTTTTTCTTGGGTGATCCTTCTCCGTTCCTGATGAAGACGGATTGTTTCGTCGGTTGTTGTCATTTGGTCGACCGAATCCAAGTTCAGACTCTTGATTTCGTTGAGGACTTCATACAATCTTCGTTTTGTTTGGTCTGCGATTCTGATGATGATGGATGACATGTTCCCGGCTCGTGGCACCATAAAATTGTTGTGAATGTATTGGATTGGATTGGTGTTGTGAATGGATTGAATTGGGTTGGTTTACTTGCACAATTGAGTCGAGTGCTTTATCTTGGGTAATTAAAACAAACAAGCAATCAGTAGTATGACAATTTAGTGACGAGGATGAGCTAAGCAACGGGGAGACTGGTAACAATGCTGGGAAGGATAAACTGCGGTTGAGTGGTAATTGCCCTTATATAGGATGATTTGAGGGTGGAGAGATAAAGCGATTGAAACAATGGAAGCTAAGAGGAAGGCTATGGGATAGATAGTTTTTGTAAACGGAATTAGATAACAAACAAAGGATTGGAGCAGATGTGCATTAGATAATATGACAGATTAGCAAGGGAATTTGTTAACACATTACCATCTATGAGTCATTAAGGAATTTGACTTACAATAAAACTTACAATAAATGATTAACATGATTTGCTTAAATATAAATACATTGATTTAAATTTGACCTTTTGCTAAATTCGATTGTTCGGTACAAAGATTATTTCTAGTGGAATTTCGAGCTTGTTCTCGACAACAACAGTGATTCACAATTAATGGATATAAGACATTCAGACATATACAACCGTTATTCACTATTCGTAAGTGTATGACACTCAGACATATACAACCGAGATTAACAATCATGGATATTTGATACTCTGACGTATGCAATCGTGATTCACAATTCATGGATGTATGCTATTCAGACATAATTAACCTCAATTCAATATTCATGAGTGTATGACAATCAGATATATATAACAGTGATTCTGAGTTCATGGATGTATGACACTCAGATATTTACAACCGTGATTCGCAATTCATGGATGTATGATATTCAGACATATACAACCGACTACACTAGTTGTTAGTACTGCTTGGATCTTGAGGTAAGTTTCAACGACTATATCTCTTCGTTCTTCTCCTTTTTTATAAATGATGAACTGCTATCCATGGTCACATCGATGTCGAAATTGCTGGATAAACTAAAAATAAATGGACACTGATGTGGAATTGTTTTAAACTACAGTTTAAATTTCATTTACAGCTAATCAGTTAACCTGTTTAGTAAAAATATATCATGTTTCTTTTTTGCTTTTGTTATTATTAATTGAAGACATATTGACTTTTTAGCTGCTACAACAAGGCATTTTTAGGCATGTAATTCATGATAGTTATGCAGCTGATTGTGCTAGCCAGGATTTAACCTAAATTCATGACCAATCATACTAGAAGTATTGTAACTGTCCATACTCATTCATTCAAAATTATCATCAAAGAAATCATGGTTAGCTATCATTTAATTTTTTCTCTTTTTTTCATTTTTTTTTCTCTCTCTCTCTCTTTTTTTTCCCACTTATAGCCCTTATTTGCATCTCTCCTTTACTATTTCTTTGGCTTCTTTTTCCACTGCATCTTTCTACTTTTTTTCTTATCTAAGGATTCAAAATAAAATTAGATATTGTCCATGCCTAACCAGAAAGAAACTGTTGTTTACTGTCTTTTAATTCCAACAAGTGTTGCACATTCCAACAAGTGTTGCACATGGAAGAAACGATTACCACACTGTACGCATTCCGGAACTGGGCATCGAATTTTTTAATGAAAGAAGGATAAATGAATTTTATTTAATATTTATTTAATATCTATTTAAGTATTTTTAATATGTATTGAAAGAGAAATGAATGAGACTGCTGCTGGTAAATATCATTCAAAATTTATGATAGTACAGAAAAAGACAATCTTTAAACAGTCTTCTACATCGCAAAAAATTTTTTCCACAAAGGTGAAGTTGATTGGAAGCATTTGGATGAATCTTAGCTCTATTGTACGAACAGTTGTCATTTTGTCGTTCTTTACCGTTCTTGATTGTTGACGTGTAGTAGTATAGTATCGTGAAATACTACATAAATGTTAATTATGCTTAGTATAGCAATCCATTGATGCCTTTTACAATTCATTTTTTAACTAACCTTTGATCATATATCAATTCACATACTATGAGCATCTATCATATAATGCCTATTGCAACTCATTATTTTTCTGTTACCCGACATATTTATACCCATTATAGTAGCCACCCATCATAATGTCTAGATGTAATACATTGATAAAGAACAATTGAAATTGTGCTTTCCTTTGTAATATCTATTGTTAAATTAACTCATCATGTATCTAGACAATTTATTTTTTGTACAAAAATGTCTAATTATAAGTCACTCTCATATTTTAACACATGTAATGTAAGATATAATTGCTATATAAGAGTCACACTTATTGAAAGTCTGAATGTGTGTATTTTGTTACCAAGAACCAGACGAGTTCAATTTTAATTGTTCTTTATCAATATATTGTCCAGTTACTTTTGCTAATAAAGGATTTGTTGCATTTCTCTGCTATCCCACTTATTTACACCTACATTCAACGAATCTTCTTGCGATCAAAAATCTCTCTCTAATTGAACTATCAAATTTTCCACTACAAAAATTTGCTTCCATATAAGGTCTAATATATGTTTAATTTTTCGATTTTGTAGGTTGCATTTATTCATTTTGGCAAAATGGTAATCTTTTTTTTTTTTTTTTTGGTTGTTTGTATACGAATATAATGACTTAAACAATAACACAAAAATAAATTTTATACGATTTTGTTACACTTCTGTGATTTTCATTTACCAAGATCCTTTGCGAGTATGTGATGCTGGAGCTCTTTATAATGTGGCGATATGACAGCAACTTCGCAATTTCAAACAGCTATAAATTGTTATTTGTAAACAATTGTTGAACTGGTGTATAATTTGTATTGTGGAAGCGTGTTTGTTACTTAATCGTAAATGTATCATCTGTGCCATATTTGTCATGGTTCTATATGTCTGAGTATCATGTATGCAATGAATTATGAATCAAAATTGTAATCATTTGAATAGCATAAATCCATGGATAATGAATCACGGCTGTATTCGTCTGAATATCATACATGGACTGTGAATCATGATTGCATATGTTTGAATATCACACAATGAATTGTGAATCATGTTTGTATTCGTTTGAGCATCTCAAATTCATGGATTGTGAATCTCGGCCGTATTTGTTTGAATATCATGCATGTAATGAACTTTGAATCTCTTTTATATTCTTTAAATATCATAAATCCATATTCATGGATTATTAATCACAGCTGTATATGTCTGAATATCCTAAAATTATATATATATAAATATATACTATACCAAATATTGATGTTTAATTGGATTGCAAATCACGATTATCACTATACATCAAAATATCATGCATGCAATGAATTGTGATTCAAGGTTGAACTTATCTAAGTATCACACAAGCAATGAATTGTGAATCACTGTTGCATTCGTTTGAATATCAAAAATTCATGCATTGTGAATCACCACTTTTCCATAATTATGCATATCATATATCCATGAATGGTTATTGATGTTTAATATGTATTTGCAATTCATGGATGTATGATACTCAGACCGTTATTCACAATTCATGAATCTATGATACTCAGACCGTTATTCACAATTTATGAATCTATGATACTCAGACCGTTATTCGCAATTCATGGTTGTATGATACTCAGACCGTTATTCACAAATCATGGATGTACGATACTAAGATCGTTATTCTCATTTCATGGGTGTATGACACTTGTACCCTTATTACAATTCATGGATGTATGTTACTAAGACATATGCAATCGTGATTTACATTGCATGGATGAATGATACTCAGATCTTTATTTACAATTCATGGATGTAGGATAATCAGACCGTTATTCACAATTCATGGATGTATGATACTCAGACCCTTACTCACAACTCATAATTGTATGATACTCATACCGTTATTCACAATTCATGGATGTTTCATATTCAGACCGTTATTCACAATTCATGGATGTATGATACTGGGACCATTATTCACAAATCATGGATGTATGACACTAAGACCGTTATTCACAATTCATGGATGTATGACACTTGTCCCGTTATTCACAATTCATGTATGTATGACATAATTCATAGATGTATGATACTCAGACCGTTATTCACAATTCATGGTTGAATGATTCTCAGATCGTTATTCACAAATCATGGATGTACGATACTAAGATCGTTATTCTCATTTCATGGGTGTATGACACTTGTACCCTTATTACAATTCATGGATGTATGTTACTAAGACATATGCAATCGTGATTTACATTGCATGGATGAATGATACTCAGATCTTTATTTACAATTCATGGATGTAGGATAATCAGACCGTTATTCACAATTCATGGATGTATGATACTCAGACCCTTACTCACAACTCATAATTGTATGATACTCATACCGTTATTCACAATTCATGGATGTTTCATATTCAGACCGTTATTCACAATTCATGGATGTATGATACTGGGACCATTATTCACAAATCATGGATGTATGACACTAAGACCGTTATTCACAATTCATGGATGTATGACACTTGTCCCGTTATTCACAATTCATGTATGTATGACATAATTCATAGATGTATGATACTCAGACCGTTATTCACAATTCATGGTTGAATGATTCTCAGATCGTTATTCACAATTCATGGATGTATGATACTAAGACCGTTTCTCACAATTCATGGATGTATGACACTTGTCCCGTTATTCACAATTCATGTATGTATGACATAATTCATAGATGTATGATACTCAGATCTTTATTTACAATTCATGGATGTATGATACTCAGACCGTTATTCATAATTCATGGATGTTTGATACTCAGACCGTTATTCACAATTTATGGATATTTCATAATCAGACCGTTATTCAAAATTCATGGATGTATGATACTCAGATCGTTTCTCACAATTCATGGTTGTATTATACTAAGACCGATATTCACATTTCATGGATGCATGATATTGAGACCGTTATTCACAATTTATGGATGTATGATACTAAGAACGCTATTCACAATTCAAGGATGTATGATGCTCAGACTAATTCAATTATACTCAGTTTATAATTCATTTATACTCAGATCATAATTCAGCTGCACTCAGATTATAATACGATTATACTCAGATTATAATTCAGTTATACTCAGATTGTAATTCAGTTATACTCAGATTATAATTCTGTTATACACAGGTTATAATTCTGTTATACTCAGATTATAATTCAGTTTTGCTTAGATTACAGTTCAGTTACACTCAGATTATAATTCATTTATGCTCAGATTATAATTCAGTTGCACTCAGATTATAATTCAGTTGCACTCAGATTATAATTCGGTTATACTCAGATTATAATTCAGTTATACTCAGATTGTAATTGAGGTATACTCAGATTATAATTCTGTTTTACACAGGTTATAATTCTGTTACACTCAGATTATAATTCATTTATGCTCAGATTATAATTCATTTACACTCAGATTATAATTCAGTTACACTCAGATTATAATTCGGTTATACTCAGATTATAATTCAGTTATACTCAGATTGTAATACAGTTTTACTTAGATTACAATTCAGTTACACTCAGATTATAATTCATTTATGCTCAGATTATAATTCAGTTATACTCAGATTGTAATTCAGTTGTACTTAGATTACAATTCAGTTATACACAGATTGTAATTCAGTTTTACTTAGATTACAATTCAGTTACACTCAGATTATAATTCATTTACACTCAGATTATAATTCAGTTACACTCAGATTGTAATATCTGTGCGTAATCTGAGTATAACAGAATCATAATCTGAGTATAACAGAATTATATTCTGAGTATAACAGAATTACAATCTTAGTATAACAGAATTATAATCTGAGAATAACAGTGTTATAATATGAGTAAAACAGAATTATAATCTTAGTATAACAGAATTACAATCTGAGTATAACAGAATTATAATCTGAGTAAAACAGAATTATAATCTGAGTGTAATTGAATTATAATCTGAGCGTAACAGAATTATAATTTGAGTATAACAGAATTATAATCTTAGTATAACAGAATTACAATCTTAGTATAATTGAATTATAATCTGAGTATAACGAGTATAACAGAATTACAATCTGAGTATAACAGAATTATAATCTGATTATAACAGAATTATAATCTGAGTATAACAGAATTATAATCTGAGTATAATTGAATTATAATCTGAGTATAACAGAATTATAATCTGAGTATAATTGAATTATAATCTGAGTATAACAGAATTATAATCTTAGTATAGCAGAATTATAATCTGAGTATAATTGAATTATAATCTGAGTACAACGAGTATAATAGAATTATAATCTGAGTATAACAGAATTATAATCTGAGTATAATTGAATTATAATTTGAGTATAATTGAATTATAATCTGAGCATAAAAGAATTATAATCTAAGTATAACAGAATTTTAATCTGAGTATAACAGAATTATAATCTGAGTATAACAGAATTACAATCTTAGTATAACAGAATTATAATCTGAGAATAACAGTGTTATAATATGAGTAAAACAGAATTATAATCTTAGTATAACAGAATTACAATCTGAGTATAACAGAATTATAATCTGAGTAAAACAGAATTATAATCTGAGTGTAATTGAATTATAATCTGAGCGTAACAGAATTATAATTTGAGTATAACAGAATTATAATCTTAGTATAACAGAATTACAATCTTAGTATAATTGAATTATAATCTGAGTATAACGAGTATAACAGAATTACAATCTGAGTATAACAGAATTATAATCTGATTATAACAGAATTATAATCTGAGTATAACAGAATTATAATCTGAGTATAATTGAATTATAATCTGAGTATAACAGAATTATAATCTGAGTATAATTGAATTATAATCTGAGTATAACAAAATTATAATCTGAGTATAACAGAATTATAATCAGAGTATGACTGAATTATAATCTGAGTATAACAGAATTATAATCTGAGTATAATTGAAATATAATCAGACAATAACAGAGTTATAATATGAGTATAATTGAATTATAATCTGAGTATAACAGAATTATAATCTTAGTATAGCAGAATTATAATCTGAGTATAATTGAATTATAATCTGAGTACAACGAGTATAATAGAATTATAATCTGAGTATAACAGAATTATAATCTGAGTATAATTGAATTATAATTTGAGTATAATTGAATTATAATCTGAGCATAAAAGAATTATAATCTAAGTATAACAGAATTTTAATCTGAGTATAACAGAATTATAATCTGAGTATAACAGAATTATAATCTTAGTATAACAGAATCATAATCTGAGTATAACAGAATTATAATCTGAGTGTAATTGAATTATAATCTGAGCGTAATCTGAGTATAACAGAACTATAATCAGAGTATAGCAGAATTATAATCTGAGTATAACAGAATTATAATCTTAGTATAACAGAATTACAATCTTAGTATAATTGAATTATAATCTGAGTACAACGAGTATAACAGAATTGCAATCTGAGCATAACAGAATTATAATCTGAGTATAACAGAATTATAATCTGAGTATAACAGAATTATAATCTGAGTGTAATTGAATTATAATCTGAGCGTAACAGAATTATAATCTGAGTATAACAGAATTATAATCGTAGTATAACAGAATTACAATCTTAGTACAATTGAATTATAATCTGAGTATAACGAGTATAACAGAATTGTAATCTGAGTATAACAGAATTATAATCTAAGAATAACAGAGTTATAATCTGAGTATAACAGAATTATAATCTGAGTATAACAGAATTATAATCTGAGAATAACAGAGTTATAATATGAGTAAAACAGAATTATAATCTTAGTATAACAGAATTACAATCTAATTATAATTGAATTATAATCTGAGTATAACGAGTATAACAGAATTGTAATCTGAGTATAACAGAATTATAATCTGAGTATAACACAATTATAATCTGAGTATAACAGAATTATAATCTGAGTATAACAGAATTATAATCTTAGTATAACAAAATTACAATCTGAGTATAATAGAATTATAATCTGAGTGTAACAGAATTATAATCTGAGTATAACAGAATTATAATCTGAGTATAAATGAATTATAATCTGAGTATAACAGAATTATAATCTGAGAATAACAGAGTTATAATATGAGTATAACAGAATTATAATCTGAGTATAACAGAATTATAATCTGAGTATAATTGAATTATAATCTGAGTATAACAGAATCATAATTTGAGTATGACAGAATTATAATCTGAGTATAACAGAATTATAATCTGAGTGTAATTGAATTATAATCTGAGGGTAACAGAATTATAATCTGAGTATAACAGAATTATAATCTGAGAATGACAGAGTTATAATAAGAGTATAACAGATTTATAATCTTAGTATAACAGAATTACAATCTGAGTATAATTGAATTATAATCTGAGCGTAATCTGAGTATAACAGAACTATAATCAGAGTATAGCAGATTTATAATCTGAGTATAACAGAATTATAATCTTAGTATAACAGAATTACATCTGAGTATAATTGAATTATAATCTGAGTATAACAGATTTACAATCTGAGTATAACAGAATCATAATCTGAGTATAACAGAATTATATTCTAAGTATAACAGAATTACAATCATAGTATAACAGAATTATAATCTGAGAATAACAGAGTTATAATATGAGTAAAACAGAATTATAATCTTAGTATAACAGAATTACAATCTGAGTATAATTGAATTATAAACTGAGTATAACAGAATTATAATCTGAGTATAATTGAATTATAATCTGAGTATACGAGTATAACAGAATTGTAATCTGAGTATAACAGAATTATAATCTGAGTAAAACAGATTTATAATCTGAGTATAATTGAATTATAATCTGAGTACAACGAGTATAACAGAATTGCAATCTGAGTATAACAGAATTATAATCTGAGATTAACAGAGTTATAATCTGAGTATAACAGAATTATAATCTGAGTGTAATTGAATTATAATCTGAGTATAATTGAATTATAAACTGAGTATAACAGAATTATAATCTGAGTATAATTGAATTATAATCTGAGAATAACGAGTATAACAGAATTGTAATCTGAGTATAACAGAATTATAATCTAAGAATAACAGAGTTATAATCTGAGTATAACAGAATTATAATCTGAGTATAACAGAATTATAATCTGAGAATAACAGAGTTATAATATGAGTAAAACAGAATTATAATCTTAGTATAACAGAATTACAATCTAATTATAATTGAGTTATAATCTGAGTATAACGAGTATAACAGAATTATAATCTAAGAATAACAGAGTTATAATCAGAGTATAACAGAATTATAATCTGAGTATAACAGAATTATAATCTGAGTATAACAGAATTATAATCTTAGTATAACAAAATTACAATCTGAGTATAATAGAATTATAATCTGAGTGTAACAGAATTATAATCTGAGTATAACAGAATTATAATCTGAGTATAAATGAATTATAATCTGAGTATAACAGAATTATAATCTGAGAATAACAGAGTTATAATATGAGTATAACAGAATTATAATCTGAGTATAACAGAATTATAATCTTAGTATAACAGAATTACAATCTTAGTATAATTGAATTATAATCTGAGTACAACGAGTATAACAGAATTGCAATCTGAGCATAACAGAATTATAATCTGAGAATAACAGAGTTATAATCTGAGTATAACAGAATTATAATCTGAGTATAACAGAAATATAATCTTAGTATAACAGAATTACATCTGAGTATAATTGAATTATAATCTGAGTATAACAGATTTACAATCTGAGTATAACAGAATCATAATCTGAGTATAACAGAATTATATTCTAAGTATAACAGAATTACAATCATAGTATAACAGAATTATAATCTGAGAATAAGAGAGTTATAATATGAGTAAAACAGAATTATAATCTTAGTATAACAGAATTACAATCTGAGTATAATTGAATTATAATCTGAGTATAACGAGTATAACAGAATTGTAATCTGAGTATAACAGAATTATAATCTGAGTAAAACAGATTTATAATCTGAGTATAATTGAATTATAATCTGAGTACAACGAGTATAACAGAATTGCAATCTGAGTATAACAGAATTATAATCTGAGATTAACAGAGTTATAATCTGAGTATAACAGAATTATAATCTGAGTGTAATTGAATTATAATCTGAGTATAATTGAATTATAAACTGAGTATAACAGAATTATAATCTGAGTATAATTGAATTATAATCTGAGAATAACGAGTATAACAGAATTGTAATCTGAGTATAACAGAATTATAATCTAAGAATAACAGAGTTATAATCTCAGTATAACAGAATTATAATCTGAGTATAACAGAATTACAATCTAATTATAATTGAGTTATAATCTGAGTATAACGAGTATAACAGAATTGTAATCTGAGTATAACAGAATTATAATCTGAGTATAACACAATTATAATCTGAGTATAACAGAATTATAATCTGAGTATAACAGAATTATAATCTTAGTATAACAAAATTACAATCTGAGTATAATAGAATTATAATCTGAGTGTAACAGAATTATAATCTGAGTATAACAGAATTATAATCTGAGTATAAATGAATTATAATCTGAGTATAACAGAATTATAATCTGAGAATAACAGAGTTATAATATGAGTATAACAGAATTATAATCTGAGTATAACAGAATTATAATCTTAGTATAACAGAATTACAATCTTAGTATAATTGAATTATAATCTGAGTACAACGAGTATAACAGAATTGCAATCTGAGCATAACAGAATTATAATCTGAGAATAACAGAGTTATAATCTGAGTATAACAGAATTATAATCTGAGTATAACAGAATTATAATCTGAGAATAACAGAGTTATAATATGAGTAAAACAGATTTATAATCTGAGTATAATTGAATTATAATCTGAGTACAACGAGTATAACAGAATTGCAATCTGAGTATAACAGAATTATAATCTGAGTATAACAGAATTATAATCTGAGTGTAATTGAATTATAATCTGAGCGTAACAGAATTATAATCTGAGTATAACAGAATTATAATCGTAGTATAACAGAATTACAATCTTAGTACAATTGAATTATAATCTGAGTATAACGAGTATAACAGAATTGTAATCTGAGTATAACAGAATTATAATCTAAGAATAACAGAGTTATAATCTGAGTATAACAGAATTATAATCTGAGTATAACAGAATTATAATCTGAATATAACAGAATTATAATCTGAGTAAAACAGAATTATAATCTTAGTATAACAGAATTACAATCTAATTATAATTGAATTATAATCTGAGTATAACGAAATAACAGAATTGTATCTGAGTATAACAGAATTATAATCTGAGTATAACACAATTATAATCTGAGTATAACAGAATTATAATCTGAGTATAACAGAATTATAATCTTGTATAACAAAATTACAATCTGAGTATAATAGAATTATAATCTGAGTGTAACAGAATTATAATCTGAGTATAACAGAATTATAATCTGAGTATAAATGAATTATAATCTGAGTATAACAGAAATATAATCTGAGAATAACAGAGTTATAATCTGAGTATAACAGAATTATAATCTGAGTATAACAGAATTATAATCTGAGTATAATTGAATTATAATCTGAGTATAACAGAATCATAATTTGAGTATGACAGAATTATAATCTGAGTATAACAGAATTATAATCTGAGTGTAATTGAATTATAATCTGAGGGTAACAGAATTATAATCTGAGTATAACAGAATTATAATCTGAAATGACAGATTATAATAAGAGTATAACAGATTATAATCTTAGTATAACAGAATTACAATCTGAGTATAATTGAATTATAATCTGAGCGTAATCTGAGTATAACAGAACTATAATAGAGAGTATAGCAGATTTATAATCTGAGTATAACAGAATTATAATCTTAGTATAACAGAATTACATCTGAGTATAATTGAATTATAATCTGAGTATAACAGATTTAAATCTGAGTATAACAGAATTATAATCTGAGTATAACAGAATTATATCTAAGTATAACAGAATTACAATCATAGTATAACAGAATTATTAATCTGAGAATAACAGAGTTATAATATGAGTAAACAGAATTATAATCTTAGTATAACAGAATTACATCTGAGTATAATTGAATTATAATCTGAGTATACGAGTATAACAGAATTGTAATCTGAGTATAACAGATTATAATCTGAGTAAAACAGATTTATAATCTGAGTATAATTGAATTATAATCTGAGTACAACGAGTATAACAGAATTGCAATCTGAGTATAACAGAATATAATCTGATTAACAGAGTTATAATCTGAGTATAACAGAATTATAATCTGAGTGTATTTTGAATTATAATCTGAGTATAATTTGAATTATAAACTGAGTATAACAGAATTATAATCTGAGTATAATTGAATTATAATCTGAGTATAACAGAGTATAATCTGAGTTATACAGAATTAAATCTGAGTATGACAGAATTATAATCTGAGTATAACAGAATTATAATCTGAGTATAACAGAATTATAATCTGAGTATAACAGAATTTTTAATGCTGAGTATAATTGAATTATAATCTGAGTATAAACAAAATTATAATCTGAGTATAATTGAATTATAATCTGAGTATAACAGAATTATAATCTGAGTATAATTGAATTATAATCTGAGTATAACAGAATTATAATCTGAGTATAACAGAATTATAATCAGATTATAATTGAATTATATCTGAGTATAACAGATTATAATCTGAGATAACAGAATTATAATCTGAGTATAATAGAATTATAATCAGAGAATAACAGAGTTATAATATGAGTATAATTGAATTATAATCTGAGTATAACAGAATTATAATCTGAGTATAACAGAATTATAATCTGAGTATAATTGAATTATAATCTGAGTACAACGAGTATAACAGAATTATAATCTGAGTATAACAGAATTATAATCTGAGTATAACAGATAATTCTGAGTATAATTGAATTATAATCTGAGCATTAAAAGAATTATAAATCTAAGTATTAACAGAATTATAATCTGAGTATAAAGAATTATAATCTGAGTTAACAGAATTATAATCTTTAGTATACAGAATTATAATCTGAGTATAACAGAATTATATCTGGTATAATTGAATTATAATCTGAGACCAGTTATCTAGTATAACAGAATTATAATCTGAGTTATAAACTGAATTATATCTGAGTATAAACAGAATTATAATCTAATATACAGAATT